>PVIY010029816.1:0-31159 GCA_004026745.1 Myrmecophaga tridactyla | reverse complement strand
TTTGCTTTTGTATAATGTATATTAGTTCTTAATAGACATTGTCCTTTTGTGGAATATGGCCAATGCGAACTAGATTATATGTTAATACACATAATCTCTAATAAGTCTGGTTGGGAAAGCCTTCCCATAAAAGGTGCCACATATCTGGATTTGTCCATTCTGGGCACCAAACAATGACTGCAATGGGTCAGGCAGGATTCACCTAAAAAATTATACATAGCTATGACCCCTGGACTTTACTGAGCTCAGAATTTGATAAAATAAAAAATAATATATTAATCTACTACATAGTGACTTCTATATGTTTATTTCTGGCACTGATGTGCTAACAGACATTTCAAACCTATCCAAAACAGAATATTTAATTTTCTTTTCCTCCAAACTACTTCTCCCTCTTCCCCATCTCAGGAAGTGGCAACATCATATTCTGACCTCCAATCCACCAGCACATTCTGTCATCTTTATCTTAAAATTTACTCTGAACATGACCACATCTATTGCTACCACCCTTGTCCAAACCACCATTATTTCATCTAGACTATGGTAGTGCTTTTCGAAGTAATCATATCCCTACTTCTACTCTAGTTATTATTCAATCTCTTCTCTGCACAGAAACCTGAGTGTTGTTAAAAAATATGAATCATATTATGTCCCACTTTTTTCTAGAAACACAGTGTCTTCCATCATACTTAGATTAAGATAATATTTTTTACCATGGTCTACAAGAACCCCCCAAATGTTGCAGTCCTAACCCCTATACCATGAATGTGAACTTATTTGGAAATAGGGTCTGTGATGAAGTGATTACTTAATTTAAGGTCTAACTGCATTAGGGTTGACCCCAATCTAATATGAATGGAGTCCTTATAAGAGGGAAATTTGGATATAGAAACACTAGAGGGGAGGCCATGAGAAAATGGAGGAGGCAGAAACTGGAAAAATATATCCAGAAGCCCAGGAATGCCAAGAATTGCTGACAGATGCCAGAAGCTAGAAGAGGAAAGGAAGGATTCTCCCCTATGGGTCTCAGAAGGAGTGTGGCTTGGCTGACACCTTTATTTGGCATTTTATCCTCCAAAACTGTAAGAGAATAAATTTCTATTGTTTTAAGCCATACAGTTTGTAGTAGTTTATTTTGTTACAGCAACCCTTAGAAAGTAAGACACAGTATTTTTTTAATATCAAACAAATTTCTGTCTCAAAATTGAACTAAGTGTTTTGTATTCTTTCTGTATACTCTACCATAATCCATATTTTCTAGTATGTGCTTGAGGATAGGGTATAATATAATTCTACTTCTGAAAGAGTTACTTCTTAATTAAAGTCTAAGCCATAAATTTCCCTTTTCACATTGCCACATTTTTTTCTACTGAAACTCCTTTTGCTATACCCTCTAATAGACATTATTTAGTTGCATAACTAATTAGTAGCTTGGTAACTGCTTGAAACTTAAAAGCTAATATTAAATTACCAGGCCTTCTGAGGAGTGATTATTCCAGGGAAGTCAAAATATTTAAAAATGTAGCATCCTGTAATTAAACAGCCTTTTTTGGGGGGAGGGGGGGAATGCATGGTCCAGGAATCAAACCTTGGTCTCCCTCATGGAAGGCAAGCATTCTACCATTGAACCACCCATGCACCCTGGAATTAAACAGACCTAAGAAATATTTTTATTGAAAACTCTTTACACATATACATTCTATACATCGTGTACAATCAGTGGCTCACAATATCAACACATAGTTGTGTATTCATCACCAAGATCATTTTGTAGAACGTTTGCATCACTCCAGAAAAGGAAATAGAAACAAAAAAGAAAAAAACTCATACATACCATACTTTACCCCTCCCTCTCATTGACAATATTTCCATTTACCGAATTTATTTGTTACCTCTATTATTTATTTATTTAGTCCTTTTTTTTTTTTTTAACTCAAAGGCCTATATCCTGGATAAAAGGAACATCAGACACAAGGCTTTCACAATCACACAGTTACATTGTAAAAGTTATATCTTTATACAGTTGTCTTCAAGAATTGAGGCTACTGGAATTCAGCTCAACAGTTTCAGGTACCTCCCTTCAGCCACTTCAGTACACCACAAATCGAAAAATGACATCTATATAATGCATTAGGATAACCTCCTAGGCAACCTCTTGACTCTGAAAACTCTCAGCCACTGAAAGTCTATTTTGTCTCATTTCTCTTGCCCCCAGTTTGAAAGGATGTACCCTAGAAAAGTCATGTTTTAATACGAATCCCGTTTTGTAAAGGCAGCCGTTTCTTCTAATCCCTATTCAGTACTGTATATTTGAAACTTTAATTATATTATCTCCCTGGAGATGTGACGCAATCAAGAGTGGCTGTTAAGTGAATGGTGACATGTCTCCACCCATTCCAGGTGGGTCTTGATTACTGGAATTCTATAGAAGAGGAGACATTTTGGAGAAAGCTAGAGATTCAGAGAGTACAGAGAATGGCACAGAACCATGAAGTAGAGAGTCCACCAGCCAGTGACTTTGGGAGATGAAGAAGGAAAATGTCTCCCAGGGAGCTGGAGAGAAAGCTAGCCGATGACGCCGTGTTTGCCATGTGCCCTTTCAGCTGAGAGAGGAAACCGTACCCTTGTTCGCCATGAGTCTTTCTACTTGAGAGAGAAACCCTGAACTTCCTTGGCCTTCTTAAATAAAGGTATATTTCCCTGGATGCCTTAGATTGGACATTTCTATAGACTTGCTTTAATTGGGACATTTCCATGGCCTAAAAACCGTTAACTAGCAACTTATTAAATTCCCCTTTTGAAAAGCCATTCCATTTCTGGTATATTGCATTCTGGCAACGAGCAAACTAGAACAACCCCTTTGGTCAAGAAGTCTTTCTCAATCCCTTGATGCTGGGTCCTGGCTTATGCCAGGATTTCTGTCCCATGTTGCCAGGGAGATTTACACTCCTTGGAGTCATGTCCTATGTAGGGGGGTGGCCAGTGAGTTCACCTGACAAGGTGACTTAAACAGAGAGGCCACATCTAAGCAACAAAAGAGGTTTCTGGGGGTGACTCTTAGGCTAATTTTAAGTAAGCTTAGCCTATCTTTTGTAGGAATAAGTTTCATAGGGGAGAACCCAAAGATTGAAGACTTGGCCTATTGATTTTGTTGCCCCTACTGCTTGTGAGAATAACAGAAATTCTCCAAAGGAGAATATTTGGTTGAATATTTCCTCCTTTCTCCCAATACCCCCAAGAGTACTTTGGAAATGCTTCTTTATTCATTACCCAGATTACCATGGGATATATTGTGGCATCACACTAACCTGGACAAACCAACAAAATCTCACACCCTATTCAAGTTTCCATGTACTTATGGTGTTCAACTACTGACTATACAAGTTAAGTTAGAAAATGTACAACCCAAAATATAACTGTGCACCAAATAAATGTCTCTCCCTTTCATCTCCCATAGAAGTTGAAGTTTGAAAATATGGATGATATCCTTTACCCTGTATTCTGCTATACCTTAGTCCTATCCAGATCAGCTTCATTCATTTCTCTACTCAAAGTCTCATTACTTTTTCAACTTTTTAAACAGTTCTGTATGTGGTACTGCTGACTTTCATAGGTTCAGAACTCTAATGGTGAGTCTCAGGTGTCGCATAAATACCCGAAGTTTCTGGGAATGACCAGGTTATATACAAACAGCTCAATATCTCAGAATTTAGAAATAACAGCTACAACTCCTGAATATATGTGACTGCTATGAGAGTTTATAATCTAGGACCCTTTACAAATAGGTCCCATCTGATAACCTATGCTCTCTACTTTAGTTCACAGACTTTTTATATTATAGTTAGTTCATATGATTGAGGCATGATAACATTTGTTTTTCTGTTTCTGTCATTTCATTCAACATACGGTCCTTAAGGTTCATTCACCCAGTTGCATGCCTCACAACTTCCATTCTTTCTTGATGATGCTCAATAGTCCATTGCATATATACACCATAATTTCCCCTTCCATTCCTCAGTTACTGTACCTTAGATCACCTCTATTCATGTGGTTTGGGAACACTGCTGCCATAAACACCAATGTGCAAATGTCCATTTGTGTCCCTGCACTCAGAATCATATGGCAACCCCACACCTAGCCTCCTGTGGAAGCATCATACTGCCCTCCAAGGGATTGTACCTCTCAGTTTCCCTACTAACAGTAGATAGGTACATCTCTTTCTCCACATTTTCTTTAGCACTTGTTTCTCTCTGTTCATTTGGAAATAGTTCAATTCACACATCATACAATCCAACCTAAGTTTACGGACATGCCTTCACCACCATAATCTATCTGAAGACATTTCCTTTTCTTCCACGTATAATCCATACCCCTTTCCCATCCTCCCCACCTGTTGACATTTTGTTTTGGCATAATGCATTTATTACATTTAGTAGAAGCAAATTACAATGTTACTCTTGACTGTAGCCCCTAACTTGCATTGATAGTACTTCTTCCTGTATACCATCTATATTCAACATCCTGCAATATTAACATTCATTTGTTCTCCCTCATACAAAAACATTTCTTTGTACATTTAATCAGCATGATTTTCCACTCTAGGCATTACTAAATTATACCATTTAGTCTTTATCCTCTATCTTTCCTTCCAGTTTCACACATGCCCCCAGCTCTTCTCCCCCTATCATATTCACATTCAGGATACTTTTATTACAAATTAAATAAATGGATGGGTATACTGCTTTCATGAATTGGAATACTAAATATAGATAAGATGTCAATTGTACCCAAATTGATTTGTAGATTCAACACAATACCAATTAAAATCCCAACAAGAGAAAGAAAAATGAAGGAGGAGGACACATCTACCTGATTTTAAAGCCTATTGCAAAGCTACAGTGGTCAAAGCAACATAGTACTGGCAGAAAGGTAGATGTACTACCCAATGGAATTGAATAGAGTGTTCAGATATAGGCTCTCTTGTCTATGGACAATCGATCTTTGGTAACACAATGAAGCCAACCCCACCTGGGACACAGCAGCCTCTACAATAAATGGTGCTGGGAAAACTGGCTATCTATATGCAAAAGAATGAAAGAAGATCGATATCTCACACCCTATACAAAAACTAACTCAAAATGGATCAAAGACCTAAACATTAAAGCTAAGACCATGAAACTTTTAGAAGAAAATGTCGGGAAATACCTTCTCAAACGTGTAATAGGAGGCAGTTTCTTAGGCCTATACCCGAAGCACGAGCATGGAAGAAAGAAATAGACAAATGGGAACTCATTAAAATTAAACACTTTTGTGCATCAAAGAACTTTGCCAGGAAAGTAAAAAGGTAGCCTATGCAATGGGAGACAATATTTGGAAACCTCGTATCAGATAAGGGTTTAGTATCCAGAATATATAAAGAGATTCTTCAACTCAACAACAAAAGGACAATCAACCCAATTAAAAAATGGGCAAAAGACATGAACAGACACTTCTCAGAAGAGGAAATATAATTGGCAAAAAGGAATATGAACACATATTCAACTTCACTGGCTGTTGGGGAAATGCAGATCAAAGCCACAATGAGATATCATCTGACACCCTCTTGAATGGCCATTATCAAAAAAAAAAAAAAACAAAAAAACAGAAAACAACAAATGCTGTAGCAGATGTGGAGAAAGATGCACACTTATTCACTGTTTGTGGGAATGTACAACCACTTTGGAAGGCAGTTTGGTGGTTCCTCAGGAAGCTCAGTATAGAATTGCCATAGGATCCAGCAATCCCATTACTAGATATATACTCAGAGGACCTGAGGGCATGGACAGAAATGGACATTTGTACACCAATGTTTATAGCAGCATTATTTACAATTGCCAAGAAATGGAGACAGCCCAAATGTCCATCAATGTGATGAGTAGCTAAACAGCTGTTATATATATATAACATGGAATATTATGTATCTGTAAGACAGAATAAACTTAGACTTTTAATCTAGATATCTTGGATGCAAATACTACAAAGATTAAACTGTATTTAAGAAAAGATCTAAATGTCTCATTATGATAAACAACTTTTAAAAGTTGAAGAGATTACTGAGACTTTGAATAAAATACACAAGACAATAAATGTAGACATTTAAATGAAAGTAGATAAATGCATCAACGAGGAAGGCTACTTCTTTAGAAAAAAAATGCATATACTCACATTAAGAAATAAAAAAAAAATTCAGGATAACTATCTTGGAAGAAATTGAGAAAGAATAGACTTTTAAGAAAAGACAACTGAAATATGTTGGCGATCAGATGAAATAGGATACAATGTCATATAAATAATGAGTAGTATTATCTTTTTTTTACCTTTTCTGATAGACTATATGTAAGTTATTTCAACTGTTTTCCTCAAAGCATAGTTAATTACCATGACAAGCTTTAAAATCCTTTTAAAGTAATGTGTAGCCTGTCAATTTTACCCCAAGACTATGAAAATGGGGGTCCCCTGGTAAAGTCCTAATTCAAGAGAGAAGGAATGTTTGATGTTATTAATGTCTCTTATCACTTACCTCTAGAGGCCAACCTAAGTAAAGGTAGGGCTGGGAGAAAGGATCCTATTTTCTGCTTCTCCGTCCATCAGCCTACCTGAATTGCACCATTTTCTGAAACTTAACTGTTTAGAAATACAAAAATCTAAATTTACAACTTGAAAAGAAATAGTAGAGGGAGGAAGGTTTTTCTTGTTTTTTGTTTTTCACATTATCTAGAGATTTTCTTCATTAAAGTGATTTTCTTAAGGGTTCTTAGTTTTTCTACTAATTGCTGAGAAAGTGGCATAATCCCTTAATAGCTACTTATAGAACACTATGTCCTACAACTGCAGAATAATATGCCTTTCAATTCACATGGTACATGCCAAAACCTAGATTACATTACAAAACATCTCCAGAAACTGATTGGAATCATTCACAATATACTATCTGCCCATATGGATTTTAAATTAGAAATCAATAGTGATATGATATCTATGAAAATCTCAGACACTTAGAAATTAAAGAGCACAAGTCTAAAACCTCCTGGTTTGAAAACAAAACAACAAAGGAAATTAGAGCATTTTTTTAACTGAAGAGTTATGAAAATGAGGCATTACAAAATTTGTGGGCAGCAGGTAAAATGATGCTTGTAGTGAAATTTTTAGCTTTAAATCATTATTTTTGAAAGGAGGTAAGGTTTAAAATGGATGTTTCCACCTTAAGATGCTAGAAAATGAAGAGTCAAGTAAGTTCAAAGTACCTAAAAGGAAAAAAAATAAAGAAAAGAAATCAACAAAATGGAAAAACTTAAACAATGGTGACTGCTAACAACAGAGAAAATTAACAAGCTCAATTGGTTCTTTAAAAGACAATCAAAATCCATAAAGTCGGGCGGCTGCCGTGGCTCAGCAGGCAGAGCTTCGTCCTGCCGTGCTGGAGGTCTGGAGTTCGATCCCTGGTGCCTCCTGCCCATATGCAAATTAAAAAAAAAATCCATAAAGTCCTTGCTAAACCACTGAAAGCAAAAGAGATAAAATGCAAATTATAATGCCAAAATGAAAGACAGGTTAACTCTCCAAATCCTGAAGACAGTAAAAAGATAAACAATATTACAAAAAACTATATACCAACAAATTCAACACCTTAGTTGAAATAGACACATTTCTTGAAAAGTACAATTTTTCTAAATCAAATCAAGATGAAACAAAAAAAATTTTGTTTAATCTATAAAATAAATTAATTACTTACTAAAAACATTCACACTGAGAAATTTTCCATTATGAGATTACTTTACTGATGAAACTATCAAACATTTAAGAAATAAATATCATGAATATTAGTTGTCAAAAGGAAAAGGAATAAGAGGAAACACTTCTCAACTCATTGTAGTGGCCTGATATCAAAAGTTGACAAAAACTTTGTACAAACAAGAAAATTACAGGCCAACATCCTTGGGAACATAGATGTAAAAATAGTTAACAAAGTATTAGCAAATTTAATCAAATAGAATGTAAAAAAGATTAACTCATGACCAAGCAAGAAGTTTACTCCAGGATACAAGGATAGTATAAAATTCAAAAATTAATCAATATAATGCTCCATATTAATAAAGGAAAAAAATCAACTAAGCATCTAAAAGATGAAAAAAATTTCATGTGACAAAATTTAACAACAATTTATGAAAAAACTTGCCATCAAATGTGATACTTAGGCTTTGGTATCAACTTGGCCAGGTGATAGGCTCAATTGTCTGGTCAGGCAAGCACTGGCCTAACCATTGTGGCAAGGATATTTTGTGGCTGGTTGATAAACCAGAATCTGGTTAATTAAATCATCAGTCAGTTGAATACAGCTGTGGCTGATTATATCTGTGATCAACTAAGGGCATGTCTCCCTCAAATAAGATAATCCAATCAGTCGATGACTATTAAGGGGGAAGAGAGAATTTTTCACTGATTTTTCAGTCAGTGAGCCTCTCCTGTGGAGTTTGTCAAGACCCTTCATAGAAGCTGCCAGCTTCACAGCCTGCCCTATGGATTTTGGATTCTCCCATTCCCATGGCTGTGTGAGTCACTGTATTAGTTAGGGTTCTCTAGAGAAACAGAATCAACAGGAAATATTCGTAAATATAAAATTTATAAAAGTGTCTCACATAACCGCGGGAACATAGAGTTCAAAATCTGTAGGGCAGGCTGTGAAGCTGATGATTCCGATAGAGGGTTGGTATGAACTCCACAAGAGAGGCTCACTGGCCAAAGCAGGAAGAGAGCCTGTTTCTTCTGAATCATACTTAAAAGGCTTCCAGTGATTACATTCCAGCATCACTCATTGCAGAAGACACTCCTCTTGGCTGATTATAAATGGAATCAGCTGTGGATGTAGCTGACGTGATCATGATTTAATTCTATGAAATGTCCTCATCGCAAAAGACAGGCCAGCACTTGCCCAACCAAACAGGTACCACCACCTGGCCAAAGTGACACATGAACCTGTCCATGCCAGTCACTTTATAAATCTCATATTTACAGATCACTCCTGTTGGTCCTGTTTCTGTGAAGAACCCTAACTAATATATTCCTGGTACAATGCTAGTACCTGCAACAACATGGATGACTCTCAGAAGCAATGGTAAATGAAAGGAGACTTCAAAAAAAAAAAAAAAGAAAGAAAGAAAAGGAGTACATAAACAAGTTCTAGAACAAAGAAAATAATGAGTGGCATAAAAATGTCAGAACATTGGGAGGTCTTGAGAGAGTTGGGGTAGGGATTGATTGGGAAGAGGCATAAAGGATTTTTTCAAGATTATTAATATTCTATATCTTGATAGGGGTTTGGACTACACAGATGTATGCATTTGTTAAAAATTGAGTAAATTTTACTTGTGCATCTCTGTGAATTTTAAAACAAAATAAAACTGAATAAATACTGTAATTAATATTAAACTCTAGTTAATGATATACATTCTGAGGAAAAAGTGTACTGATATCTGCAACTTGCTTTGAAATGGATCAAAAATAAGGTGGACGAAGATTGGCATTATATGTTGATAAAGGGGACAATTCAACAAGGCGATATAACAATTATAAATATACATGCACTAATAGCAGAGCTCCAAAATATATAAAGCAAATACTGAAGATTTGAGGGAAGAAATTAATGGAATTAGTGATGTTACATTAATAGTTGAAGGTTTTATTGCACCACACTCGTTAATGGATAAAACATATAGTCAGAAGATAAAAAAAAGTACAGAATTCAAATGATACACTAAATCAAATAGACCTAACAAACATATAAAGAACATTGCACCCAACAACAACAGAAAACACATTTCTTGAGTGCATCTGGAACATTCTCCAGGATAGACCATTTGTTGGATCACAAAGCCAGTCTCAATAAATTAAAAAATATTTAAATGATATAATGTATATTCTTGACCACAATAGAATGAGGCTAGAAATCAATAACAGAGGGAGAAAGGGAAAATTCAAAAATATGTGGAAATTAAACATCATACTCTGAAACAACCAATGTATTAAAGACGAAATAACAAGCAAAATTAGGAAATCTCTTGAGGTGAATGAAAATGAAAGAACAACATGCTGAAACATATGGGATGCAGTGGAGGTAGAGCTGAGAGGGGAATTTCTAGCTTTAAAATCTTACATTAAAAAAGAAGAAAGACTTTAAATCAAAGACCTAATTTTAACACTGGAAGAACTAGAAAAAAAAATCTCAACCCAAAGCAAACAGAAAGAAGGAAATAACAAAGGTTAGAGTTCTCATAAATGAACTAGAAATCAACTAAATAGAAACAATGGAGAGATTATCAGCAAAACCAAAAGGTTGGTTATTTGAAAAATCAATAAAACTGAAAACCTGGGCGGCTGCCGTGGCTCAGCAGGCAGAGCTCCGACCTGCCGTGCTGGAGGTCTGGAGTTCGCTCCCTGGTGCCTCCTGCCCATATGCAAATTAAAAAAAAAAAAAAAACGGAAAACCTTTCTATTATTATAAAAATAATGAAAATGACAAATGAAAAAGGAACATGATAACTGACATCACCTAAATGAAAAGCACTATAAAAGGATACTATGGACAACTGTGTGCCAATAAATTAGACAACCTAGATGAAATGGACCGATTCTTAAAAATATGCAAAAAAAAATCCTCTTATGAATATAGATGCCAAAATTCTCAAAAGAATGCTATCAAATTGAAGCCAACAGCATATTAAAAGAATTATACCTTGCGATTAAGTTGGCTTTATCCCTAGTATGCAAAGTTGATTCAACATAAGAAAATCAATTAATGTAATACACCATGTTAACCAAATGGGAAGGAAAACCACGGTTACCTCAATTGATGCAGAAAAGGTATTTGACAAAATAAACACCATTTCTTGATAAAAACAGTAAGGATAGAAGAAAACTTTCTCAACTCGATAAAGGGTATATATGAAAATCCCAGAGCTAATGTCCTACTTAATGGTGAAAGGCTTCAAGCTTTCCCTCTAAGATCAGGAAAAAGACAAGGGTAGCCACTGTGACCACTATTATTCAACATCGTAATGGAAGCTCTTTGAGGGGCAATTAGAAAAAGGAATAAAAGGCATCCAAATTGGAAAGGAAGAAGTAAAAATTTCTTTATTTTTAGACGTCATGATACAATATACAGAAAAATCCTGAAAAGTCTACAATTATCCTAGAGCTAATAAGTGAATTAAGCCAAGTAGCAGGGTATAAGATTAACACAAAAATATCAGTAGTGATTCTACAAAAGCAATGAACAATCAGAAGAAGAAAACAAGAGAAGAATTACATTCATAATAGCAATTGAAAAAATCAAACCTCTAGGGATAAATTTATTTATTTTTTAACTTTTTTTTTTCTACATGGGCAGGCACTGGGAAATAAATCTGGGTCTCCGGCATGGCAGGCAAGGACACTGCCACTGAGCCACTGTGCCACTGTTGCCCGCCTATAGGGATAAATTTAAAGAAGGATGTAAAGGACTTGTATACAGAAAACTACAAAACATTGATTGATAAAAGAAATTAAAGAAGAACTAAATAAGTGGAAGGAGATTTCATGCTCATGGATTTGGAGACTAAATATTGTTAAGAGGTCCATACAGCCCAAAGAAATTTATAGATTCAATATAATCCCAATAAAAATTCCAACAACCTTCTTTGCAGAAATGGAAAAGCGAACCATCAAACATATGGAAAGTTAAAGGGCCCTGAATAGGTAAAGCCGTCTTGAAAAAGAAAAATGAAGTTGGCAAACTCACACTTACTGATCTCTAAACTTATTAAAAAGCCACAATAATAAAAACAGGAATACTGGCATAAGGACAGACATATAGACCAATGAAATAGAATTGAGAGCTCAGAAATCAATCCTCATTTTATGCTCAACTGATTTTTGACAAGGTGGCAAAGACCACTCAATTGGTAAGGAACAGTCTCTTCAACAAATGGTGCTGGAAAATTAGATCTCGATTTACAAAAAAAAAGGATGACCCCTGTCTCACATCATATACTAAAATCAACTCAAAATGAATCAATGATTTTATAAGAGGTAGAACTGTCAGACTCCTAGATGAAAACCTAGAGAAACATCTTAAGGACCTTGTGTTAGGCAATGGTTTCTTAGCCTTTACACTGAAAGCACAAGCAGCAAAAGAAAAAATATATATATATGAGATCTCATCAGAATTATAAACTTTTGTCCCTCAAAGGACTTTATCATGGAACTAAAATGGCAGTATTGATAGATATATTAATCAATGGAATTGAATTGGGAGATCATAGACCCATAGGTCTATGATCAATTGAATTTTGACCAGGCACCCAAGACCACTCAACTTAGAAAGTACAGTCTCTTCAATAAATGGTGCTGGGAGAACTGAATATCCATAACCAAAAGAATGAAAGATGATCCTATCTCACATCCTATACAAAAATTAACCCAAAATGGATCAAATACCTAAATATAAGAACCAGTACCACAACACTCCTAGAAGAAAAGGTAGGGGGTACTGGTTTAAAAGTATTATGTGCCCTAGAAAAGGCTTATTTTAATCCTGATCTAATCCTATGGTAGCAGCCATTTCTTTGAATCCTGCTTCAATACTATTGGCTGGAAATCTTTGATTCAATTATCTCCATGCAGCTATGACATGCCGAATTGTAGGCGTGACCTTTGATTAGATGGAGATGCAACTCCACCCATTCCAGGTGGGTCTTGATTAGTTTACTGGAATCCTTTAAAAGAAGAAACATTTTGGAGAAAGCCAGAAATGACAGTAACTTCAGAGCCAACAGAAACTTCACAGCAGAGCTGACACAGATGCCAAAACTTGGAGAACAGAGACATGGATGTTTGGAGATGCTTGGAACCCAGCAGATGTTTCCCTGAGATATTAAGCAAGCCAGAACCTGGAGAGAGCAAAGGGAAGCCAAGAGATGAAAGCCAGCCACAGAGAAGCAAAGTGAGAAACACCCACAGGAACAGAGACTGAAGACATCAGAACCCAGGAGCAAGGGACCAGCAGATGTTAGCCATATGACTATCCATGGCAGAGGTGCTCCTGAACCATGCGCCTTCCTTGAAATAGGTTATCTTTCTCTGGATGCCTTAGTTTGGACAATTTTTTAGGTCTAGAACTGTAAACTTGTAACTTATTAAATTCCGCCTTTTAAAAGCTGTTCCAGTTCTGGTATATCACATTCCAGGGCAGCTTGCAAACTAACACCTATGGTAACACCTTCAAGATCTAGTGATAAGTGATAGTTTCTTAGACTTTACATCTAGTGATAAGTGATAGTTTCCCTAGACTTTACACCTAAAGTACAAGCAATGAAAGAAAAAATAGATAAATGGGAATGTCTCAAAATTAAATATTGTCTGTGCTTCCAAGGACTTTGTCAAAAGGGTGAAAAGACAACAGACTCAATGAGAGAAAGTACTTGGAAACCACACATCCTATAAGGGTTTGATATCCAGAATATATAAAGACATTCTACAAATCAATAATAAAAAAGGTGAACAACATAATTAAAAGCTGGAAAAAGGGAGGGCAACGGTGGCTCAGTGGCAGGGCTCTCACCTGCCATGCTGGAGACCTGGGCTCGATTCCAAGTGCCTTCCATGTGAAAAAAAAAGGAAAAAAAAAAACTGGAAAAAGACATGAATAGAAATTTTTCCAAAGAGGAAATAAGATGCCTAAAAAAGTACATGAATAGATGCTCAGCTTCACCAGTATTAGAGAAATGCAAACCAAAACCACCAAGAGATATCAACTCATACCTACTAGGATAGCTGCTATTAAACAAACAGAAAACTATCAGTGTTGGAGAAGACATAGAGAAATCGGAACACTTATTCACTGGGAGTGGAATGTAAAATGGTACAGCCATTGTGGAGGAATGTTTGGCATTTCTTTAGGAAGGTAAATATTGAGTTGCTTTATGACATGCTGATCTTGCTATTTGGCATATACCCAGAAGATCTGAAATCAGGGTCCGGAAAAGACATTTCACACTGATATTCATGGTGGCATTATTCACAATTGTGAAAAGATGCAAGCAAAAGTGTCCATCAACTGATGAATGGATAAACAAAATATGGTACATACACACTGTTCCAGTTTGCTAAAGCTGCCAGAATGCAATACACCAGAAATGGATTGGATTTTACAAAGGGGATTTATTAGATTACAAATTTACAGTTCTAAGGCCATGAAATTGTCCAAATGAAGACATCAACAAGAGGCTACCTTCACTCAAGAAAGATCAATCATGCTCAGGGTTTCTCTGTCACACAGGAAGGCACATGGCAATGTCCACTGGCCCTTCTCTCTCTCTCTCTCTCTTTTTTTTTTTTGCATGGACGGGCACCAGGAATCGAACCTGGGTCTCTGGTGTGGTAGGCGAGAACTCTGCCTGTTGAGCCACTGTGGCCCCCGGTCCTTCTTTCTTGGGCTCGATTTGGGTTGGTTTCCAGAATGGTTCTCACAGCTTCTGTGAGTTCTTCTGGCTTCTGCTGGGGCATTTTCTTTTTTCAAGCATCCTTCACTTTGTTTCATTTCTCTGCTGTATGTGTCAACTCTGAGCTCTCTTTATGTTTTCTGTCTTTTATTCTCTTCATAGAGGACACGAATAAAAGCATAAAGACCCACCTTGAATTGGATGGGTCACATCTCCATGGAAACAACATAATCAAAAGGTCCCAACCACACAGCTCTGCACCCATGACATTGGATTAGAAGAACATAACTTTTCTGGGGTACATAACAGTTTCAAAACAGCACATATATGATGGAATATTATCCAAGTATAAAAAGGGATGGAATCCTAATACATGTGACAACAGGGAGGAATCTTGATGACATTATGTTGGGTGAAATAAGTCAGACACAAAAGAAAAATATTGTATGATTTCACTGATATGAACACATTATGATAAGAAAACTCAAAGAGTTAGAAGGTATAATATACATTACCAGGAGATAGAACGTGGGAAGAGAATGGGGAGCTGATTCTTAATTTGTGCAGAATTTCTAACGAGGTTGACTGTAAATGTTTAGAAATGGATAGTAGAGATGGCAGCACATTACTGTGAGTGCCATTAACAGTGCTGAATTGTGTGTGTTCATGTGGTAGAAGAGGAAAGTCATGTATGTCATAAGAAAGAAAGTTGAAGGTTAAAACATGGGAATGTACAACTGCGAATCTTGTGGAAAATGACCATGATTAACGGTACAAATATAAAAAAGTTATTTCATGAATTAGAGCAAATGTATGCCACTATTATAAGGAGTTAATAATAGAGGGGAATATTGGGAAAATGTATCTATTGCAAACTATAGACTGTAGTCAATAGTAATATCTTAATATTCTTTCAGCAAATGTACCACATCAATGCATTGACCAATGATAAGGGGGTTAATGGATATGGGAGGACTTGGAGTTACTTTTTTATTTTTATTTCTTTTCTGGAGTAATGAAAATATTATAAAATTGATCATGGTGATGTATGCAAAAGTATGTGATGAAACTGTGAGACATCAATTGTATACCTCGGATGGTTTGTATAGCATATAAACATATCTCAATAAAATTGTATAAAAGGAATAAAAAAGAATTTATGGAGGAAAAAGAAAACCCTTAGTTGCCAATAAAAGAGTGAGCCTATTTGAATAGAGTAAAATGCTAAAAAATATACCAATAAATGTAGCTCATACTGTTAAGTCTGTTGCCCTTTAAGTTATAAGAATTTCATCATTACCATCAACCATAATTTAGACATTGATTACAGGCAACTCAAAGAGAAAGAAATTTTGTTGTTGTTCTTATTGTTGTTGGTTTGCCAAACATGGGAAAATACAAGGTGTGTATGTGATAAATATGTACATACACATGGTATTAGCATGGTATGTGTTAGTGTTGTCCAGGGAAATTTTAAAAACGTATTCATTTAGTTATTGATGATGATGGTTTTCTTTTAAAACCAATGCAAAATCTTTTAAAGAGAAATTTTTCTTTTTGATTATTTTGATTGATGATTGGAAAACATTGTTCAAGGTTTAAAAATATTCATTCTTTTGAAACTTCTTTTCTGCTTGATTAGTATTGGTCTTTGAAAGATAGAGGAACTCCTCATCTAAGATTTGAATTATGAAAGAGTCTTAGCAATGCAAAGTGTCTGGCAATGAGTGGGGCCAGGTACCAAATAGAATATATCCTCCCCCCATCACATAGTGAATTCACATTCTGAACATCTACTTGTGGTGTCTCTGAGTACTCTAGTGGTTTGGGTTTTGGAAAAGATGCCAGGTTATAACAGAATTAGTTGTCAGTGAATTTTGCTCGACTTCTCAGCCAGTATCTTCATACCAAGGAAGCATTTTCCAAGAATAAATTTAAAAAATGTACTGAAATCAAAACAAGCAACTATAGTTGGTTTATAGCTCAATAAACTTGAGTAGAATGTTTGTAAAGATGTCCGCAAAATTTCCTTACATGCCTCTATTCATGTTCCTTAGCAATGTAACTTTGCATCTCCCCCATCCAGAGATGGAGCCCCTGAATCTGAACTGACCTTGTGACTTGCTTTGACCAAAAAAAAATGCAGCAGAAATGATGTCAGGTGAGACCCAGAGCTTGAGCCTCAAGAGGCCTGCAGCTTCTACCTTCCCTCTAATGGAATACTACTAAGACCTCCAGACTGCTTTAGCCTGCTAAGGATGAGAAGGGGTGTGGACAGCCAGCACCAATTGCCAGACATAACAGCAAAGCCATTTTGAACCTTCTAGTCCAACTGACTTCTAGCAGTCTGCAGCCACATGAGAGAGCCAGTGAAAACTAAGAGAGAAATCACCCAGATGATCCCAGGTCAGATTGCTTAACTACAAAGTATAAAGTTACCATATGAAGCTACAACCTGGTTATTAGGTGTATACTTGAAAGAACTGAAAGAAGGACATGAATAGACATTTGTACACTGCTGCTATGGTGACATTATTCATCATGTGTAATGGTTGGAGGTGGCTTAAGGATACAGACTGATGAACGGAAAGGTGTACTGTGGGGTATACCTGTGATGAAATATTGAGTGACTGCAGAAAGGAATGAAGTCATGAAGCATACAACTAGGTGAATGAACCTTGAGGAGATTATGTTGACTGAAATAAGACATGAATGAAAGAAAAAATATGGTATGGTCTCATTAATGTAAACTGACTATAATGAACAAACTCTAAGAACTGAATTCAACAGCCTAGGTTATGAGGGGATAGAAAGTGGGCAGATATTGGGCAGTTAGTGATTAAGGAGTACAGAATGTTCAATAAGGCTAATTTTAAAGGTTCCTAGAATGTAAGATATTGCAGCAGTCACATTTATTCCTGAGTATTAACTGTTATTTATAAATTCTAAGATGCTGAGCTCTTTACGTATAACCTGGTAGTTCCCTGGAATTTTGGGTATCTGTGTGATACCTGAGATTCAGAGTTAGAGTTCTGCAGCTCTGCAAGTCAGCATTAAACAACACAATTACATAGAATCTAGATTAGGGAATGAGATCTTGTTATTTATATTCCAAAGTATTTTGGGCAGAAAATGAAAAGACTATTTGCAAAGTCCCCTTCAGGGATTGGGGAAAAGTGTAGAACTATTAAACTTCCCCACCTGGGGAATTCCTGATATTTTCTCAAGAATTAGGTACTCTCAATTTAATAAGCCAAGCCCTCAATCTTGAGGTGTGCCTTTATGAAACTTATTTCTGCAATGGTGAACCTAAGCCTACATATAATTATGCCCAACAGTCACCCTTGGAGAACTTCTTTTGTTGCTCAGATGTGGCCTCTCTCTCTAGACCAGCTTTGCAAATAAACTCACTACCCTCCTCCTACATGGGACATGAGTTCCAGGGGTGTAAACCTCCTAGGCTAGATGGGACATGACTCCCAGGGATTTTTTCCTGACCTGGCATTTTGGGACTGAGAATGACTTCTTGGTCAAAAAGGGAGAAAGAAATGAAACAAAATAAAGTTTTGGTGGCTAAGAGATTTCAAATAGAGTTGAGTGGGTAGTGGTTGACCTCTGAAATTCAGAAAAAATGATCTGCTTCCAATACACAAAAGAGGAGCAGTCATAAGATAAATGATACCACTGCCATAGGGAGAAATTGGAAGGAAAATGGGGGTCACAAGACCTAAACAATTCTGAAAACTTGTAGGCCAACCCCTATTAGATTTCCTTCTGAGGGTCATTTACTACTGGGGCTTTGGAAAATGTCAGTCCCGCCCTTTCCAAGGGCCTATGCAGCAGCCCTGCTCTCTCCAAATGCTGAGGTGAGGGTCCAATGTTGGGGCACGGTGAGAGGACACCTTTATTTTGGCCCCATGTTCTCCAAGGATTGGGGCAGCACGTGGGCTCTCTGCCCTTTCTGAGACACATGCTCAACTCCCTCAGAACAATAGGGTGATTGCCAGGCTTCCACTGATCCCGGTTTATGTGCACCACCCATTCTGAGGCCTGGGGCCCCCAAACCTTTCCTAAACATCGAGGCAGAGGACTGCCCTTTGCTCTGGGACAACCTCACCCTCCCCACACATATGAGTAGGTCCACTCACCAGGCCTTAGATTTCTTGGCTCCAGACTTTATCTTCCATGGTTCTTCCTCTGAAGTAATCTCTCATTCAGTTTTATTTCTGTCTCTTTCAGTCCAGACTGGCAGTGGTTCCAGTTAAACTTCTCAGTTTTCTATGCAGTAAGCAGGGATCACACCCATCAGACAATAAGATTTTCCACAGATCCCTTTTGGATAACTCCATCTCCAATTCTGGTTTTCCTTGTAATCTCTGAGTGGTTCCATGTTAGATTAAATCCTCATGTGGGGCACTATTCTTTGGGGGTCTTCCTTTCTGGAAGCCCAGAATTTTCCAGATCATTAATTTCTGGTTTCTCTATATCCAAGAGTTTAGTTCTCAGCATATTTCTTTCCTCTCACATTTTACTATAAACTGAAATGAGAAGCCAGACTCCATTTCCCACATTTAGTTTAGAAATCTCTTCAGGTAAGTACCCCAGCTTGCCATTTTTAAATTTTACCATCCATCCAACACCAGTAGTCAATTTTACTAAATTCTCTGCCACTTTAAAACAAGGGTCGCCTCCCTTCCAATTTTCAATAACACATGCATTATTTCTATCTAAGGTCTTATCAGAAGTATCTTTAGAGTCCTTATTTCTACCAACAGTCTTGTCAAAGCAATTCCAGCATTTTCTATCAAGTATATCACAATTCTTCCAGAATCTTCCCCTTATCCATTTAAAAAACCATACAACATGCTTGGTATTTGCAGAGCAGCACTCCACTTCTCTGATTCCAAATATGTTTTGGTTTGCTAAATGCAGCTAGATTGTAATATACCAGAAATGGAATGGTTTTTAAAAAGGAAATTTATTAAGTTACAAGTTCACAATTCTAAGGCCATAAAAATGTCCAAATCAGAGAAAGATGCCTTGACTCAAGAAAGGCTGATGTCTGTCTCATGGGAAGGCACGCGCCTGGTACCTGCTGGTCCTTTCGCCTAGTTCTGTTGCTTCCGACTTCTGATGCCAGTGGTTTCCTCTCTGAGCATCTGTGGGCCTTCACTTAGCTCCTCCAGGATACAAATCTGGGTTTTCACTTGCTTAAGAACCTCGTGAGAAGGCACAGGGCAGTGTCTGCTGGGAACTGCATCTCCAAACATTCCTGTCTAGGCATCTGCTCTCTCTGTTGGCACGCCAATCATCTCCAAATGTCTGCATCTCTGTTGGCTCTGACCTTTCTCCGAAACGTTTTCTTTTTAAAGTACTCTGGTAAATAAATCAAGACCCACCTTGAATGGGCGGAGCAACACTTCCATCTAATCAAAAGGTCACGCCCACTATTGAGTGGGCTGTGTTTCCATGGAAACAATCTAATTGAAGGGTCCCACCCTACAATATTGAATCAGGATTAGAAAAACAAGGCTTTTCTGGGGTACATAACACTTTCAAATCAGCACATATGGTATGTGAATATATCACAATAAAATTGCATAAAATATTGCTTAGCTACAGAATTATGACATGGTTTTTAATTCAAAGGTCCTACATTTTGGAGTAGTTTTCTATGCAGCAATAGCTAACTGATTCAACATTCTTGCTCTCCCTGGCCAAAACGGAGTGAACCTGACAATTTTCCTGAAGGACATTCTTATTTTTGGCAGCCAAAAGACCAACCCTTGTTAGTAGATCAGGGAATTCCCACAGGGAGGCAGTGAAGACCCTCCAACTTCAGCTAGGGAGTCCATTATGACACCTAACACACATCTGCTTCAATTATCTTTCCACTTTGAATTTGTGATGACAATTACTGGAAAATTTTTTTTAAACAATTTGAGCCTTTACCAAATAAGTATCTCTGCAAGGTATATTACGGGCAAGTAATGGGATATAATTTGAATACCTAATTATTAATCTCAGTAACCAAGTTGAAAGTTGTGTATAATTTCAAAAGTAGATGCAGTATCCTTCAAGATCCAGAGAGAAAAGTTAATGAAAATTGCTTTATTAAGGAAAACTTTGTATGATCTCACCGGTATGAAATAATTAGAATAAGCAAACTCATAGAGACAGACTCTAGGAATACAGGTTACCAAGTGCCAGTGTGGGAGTGAGGAATAGGGAGACAAGGCTTAAAAGACACAGAACCTCTATTTGGAATGATGGAAACATTTTGGTAATGGATGGCGGTCATGGTAGTGCAGCACTGTGAATGTAGTTAACAGCACTGAATTATATATTTGAATGTGGTTAAAAGGAAATTTTAGGTTATATTTATGTTACTAGAATAAAAAGTTTTGAAAATATCCATGGAACTGCCAACATAAACAGTGAGCCCTAAATTAATCCATGGACTATAGTTGTTAGTACAATTTGCTTTCTTCAATTGTAACAATGATGCCATCACACCTATGTAAGGTGTTAATGATAAGGTGATATATGCAAACTCTGTATTTGATATATGATCTTTCTGTAAATCCAAAACTTCTGTAACAGAAAAATTGCTTTACTATTTAAAAAAAAAAATCTCTGTGGCATACACAGTAAAAATTTTTTGCTAGTGTGTTCTGGGCTGGAGTCACAGGCACCAGTTGGTCAAATTTGCACCTCAAATCAGATGTAAGTTGGCTTAGTTAGACAGTAGTTTGGGATAATTCACCTTTTTTTTTTTGATGAAATGCTGGCTGACTCAGGATGATCTCATCTACAGCAAATGGACAATTTAGTTTAGCTTCAGGTACCTTTTATTCTCCAGTTGACAATAGACTGGACATTTTCTTATGACAGTACTAGAAGTGCAAGAGAAAGGATACTTAATTGTGCAAGTACCTTTCAAGTCTCTGCTCCTATTATGTTTGCTAACACTCCAGTGACAAAAGTAAGTCACATACCTGGGGCTAGAATTAGAATGCGCAGGCTTGGGAAAGGGTGAAGAATTGGGGTCATTAATACAATTATCAAACCCCAACTGTATGTAATCACTGACCAGTCAGTAACAGAGCTAGGACTCAATCCAGGTCTCATTTCTTACAAGTACAGTAATCATTCTACGACTCTGCAAATTGGGGTCAGAATTATATTTAGTATGATAAAATATTCTTAAAACTCACAAATACTGTCTTAGGCACTTAGTCTATTAAAGGGGCATTTGATAGAAATAAATGATTTGATTAATCAATCAATGCTCATTCCCTTTAATTCCAGGTCATTTAAAAGCTCAAAAAGGATCTTATAATTTCTATTACTTAGATCACCGAGATAGTTGGAGAGGTTTCTGAGAATAAATAGGTTACTTCACAAGCCCACGGACCATATGGAAAGGCTACAGTTCTATTAAGTGTCTACAGTTCTATTAATTGTACTGTTTGTTCTGTAATTGAAGGACAATCTACAGAGGGAATGGAATAGGAAAATAATCTCCTTTGGTTCTGCTCAAGTATCTGGCCTTTTACTGGCCCAAATGATTTGGCATGTTATAAACTTTTTTTGCCTAAGTATTTTTGTTGGTTTTGTTCCCAATTAGTTAATGGAACTTTTAGAATTGTACCCTGGGGAACTGGAAAGTTTCTTAAATTCTTTATGCATCAGAATCACAACATTAAATTGTTTCGGGAGTTGAGAGGTCCCTATAGCAACAGGAGACTTAAGAAGTAGTCTTAGTTCCAGGGACAACCCTTTGGAAGTTTTTTTGGAGCAGATCATAAGTGGATGATTTTGGCAGAACAAATGCCATGGTGTGCTTTCTCTTGAAACTTAATTTTTCATTTTTAACTAATGGAATCTATGAATGTTGAGACTGTGAATCTGGCAAGATTTGGATTGATTTTTTTGCAAACTAGGAATATTCAGATCTCTTTCCATGGAAATCTTTTGAAAAAAATGCCTTTACATAGCTGACTTTAATATAGTTTTCATGCAGTACTACCATAATTACATAACTTGGGTTCTTTTTCTCTTTTGAACGTTGCACCAGATTCACAGCTGAAGATCAAGTTTACACATTGAAGTACAGATGAACGCAAAAAAGATGCTCATCATAGGTGCTGAGGTAAATAGGAGGAGACATTATTCTCCCTTCTTTTATTTTCAGAAATTATTAATGGATCTCGTTGATGGAAAGAAATACTGCCTGGGAGAAATAAGTACTAAACATGGGATAGAATGTTTCTTCATGACCCAGATTTGATTATTTACCTCAAACTAGTCATTAAACACCACTCAACTTTAAAATAGGAGATTTGGATTAGAAAATTTCTGAGTCCATTCGGTTCTGACATTCTAGAAAATAAAGAGGAGAATACATTGGGAAATGTCTAGTTATCTCAGCAGCTTATCCTGGAATCAGGTATCATTTTAGAGAAAGAGAAAACATTTCGATAAATTTGCCAAAAGTACGTCTTTGGCAAGGATATATGTAAATGTGAGGAAATGGGTGATGACTCCTCTGTATGAGCCAAGGAAAGTACATCATTATTTTGTCTCTGAAAGGCAGGATAAGAGACTGGCAGGGAGGGGAGAGAAAGAAGAGGATGAAGAAGAAGACAGAGTCATAGCAAGAAAACAGAGCTATGTGTGGGAAGAGCAATAAAAAAGCCCTCAGTGGAAGTCTGGTGTATTCTTCAGGGGCCCATAAATGTCTAACATCCATCTGTCTGGGAGTAGTCAGTAAAGCGCTTCATATTCACTATAACCTGGGGATTGTAATTCCATTAGAAAAGAAGGGGCTTAGGTTTTATCTCAGTCAGTGTGAACTAGCATTAGAGCAGCATATGTAGAATTAAGCTCCCTGAATTCAGGAAGACCATGAAATCAAAAGCCCTTTGTGATTCTCTGACATCTTGGAGAGGCCATGGAATTGGGATAGTGAGGGAGACTAAAGGAAATTAATCTAGAGCTCTGAGAGCTACAGAAGACAGGAAAAACCACCTTCATGGTAAAGATCAGAAAATGAAGTTTCAAAGACATGGAGTGATTTGCCTAATATTGTATGCCAATAAGTAGCATGGTCAGATTTAGAGCACAAATCTTAAAATCTGAGAAACATACTCTGATTTTCTATAGAGGGTGTGCATTTGTGAAGCACTTTCACCTCTTCTTAAGAGCACAAATGACCATTGTCTTTTTCCCCTGCTGTGACTGTACATTAAATATTTAAGGCTAAGAGCCCAATATCTTTGTTTCTCAATTCAACAAGCTTCTTTAATGTCACATATGACAATACATATGTGAATGAAAAGTTTTTAATGTTGACGCAGAGAATTGTAGTAAATTTTATTTGAGTTAACATGTATCAAAACCCTACCACATGTGGCTGCAATGTATTACCAAAAGTTTTGAACAGGGTTTTATGTGGCTATGAATGTTAGAACAAGTTCTTGAGAAGCTCACAGCCCAGTAGTGGGAGAGATGGGAATGTTGCATGTATATATATAATATATAGTTCAGCGTAATATACTTGAATAATATATGTATGGGCAAAGAATGAAGTCCTAATTAAGATTTTAGCATGGAGTTTTGAAAATTAAATAAAAATATTCATGAAAGGCAAAATTGGAAATGTGTAAGAAGGGCATTCCAGGTAAACAAGCTGTGTATGAAAGACATAGAAATGTAAAATGGCATGGTGAGAATCAAAAACTACAAGTTGATTGCTATTTCAGAGTCTAAAGTTTGTTTGGGGGTGGAATGTTGAGAGGTGACGCTGGAGAAGTAGGCCATGATGAGAAAATTAGGACTATGTACGTGCTGCTTCATTTGAACTCTATCTTGTGAGATGACAGTATTCAAACACTTTATATATGATCAGTTGTGAGATATGTTGCCATTTAATTTCATTCAAATAATAAAATACTAAAGCATGAAAATTATTTCCTTTATAATAAAACAATGGCCTCAAGGTATTTCCATATGCAAAAATGCCTTCTTGAGGACCAAAATTGATGGTGTTATAGTGACTTGGACTTTGCCTATTTTCCTAGCCTCAACTCCTAATATTCCTTATTGTGAAGCATACATATCTGCCATATTAAATAACTGTCAGCTTTATGAATTGCAAGCAAATATTCTCTCATTGCAACTTTTACAAGAACTACATGATCAGCCACCTCCCCTGTTCCTTAACCTGACTGTGCCCAGTACATCTTTCAACTAAACTTGGTCTCTAAAACTCTCATTGAGCAGCTTCCCCCAACATAGTTATGATTTTTACTCCATGTTTGTTTAGCAGCCTAATCTTAATGTTGTGATTTCTTTTTACTTTGAGTCCTCTATTTGTGAGTTACTTGAGAGAAAGCATTGTATAATTCAGCCCTAGCTCCAAACTACCTCATAGTCCCTTTAGTAAATGTTGGATTAGTGAATGAAAAGGTAGTACGATGTTGCCAGTGATATTGACAGGACAATGACTATTAAAGCAACCCTAAAAGTCTTTGGAAGTAGGTAGATTTTAAATAATTCGTTGATATACACTAGATACTCTTCTACTTACTGTTACAGATGAACATAAAAGAATAAAATGGTCAAGACAAATCAGACAATCATTTCAAATTTTATTTTCCTGGGATTTACCTCCTACCCCAAAGTTGAGATCATCATATTTGTGCTGTGCCTGCTAATGTATTTGATCACTTTGTTGGGTAATGTTATTCTGATCTCTATCAGTATCCTGGATTCTCGTTTGCACACTCCCATGTACTTCTTCCTCAGCAATCTCTCCTTTTTGGACATCTGGTACACCTCGTCTTCTCTCACTCCAATGCTGGCAAACTTTGTTTCAAGGAAAAACACTATCTCATTCTCAGGATGTGCTATTCAGATGTACTTCTCTCTTGCTATGGGCTCCACTGAGTGTGTGCTACTGTCCATGATGGCATATGACCGGTATGTGGCCATCTGCAAACCCCTGAGATACTCAATCATCATGAACAGGAGTGTCTGTGTGCAGATTGCGGCTGGTTCCTGGGTGACGGGATACCTCACTGCCTTGGTGGAAACGGTGTGTGTGCTACAGCTTTCTCTCTGTGGTAATAGCATCATCAATCATTTCACCTGTGAAATTCTGGCTATCTTGAAATTGGTATGTGTAGATACATCCATGGTAGAGTTTCTTATGCTAGTGATCAGCATACTTCTTCTACCCATGCCAATGCTCCTCATCTGTATCTCCTATGCCTTTATCCTCTCTAACATCCTGAGAATCAGCTCAGCAGATGGAAGAAGCAAAGCCTTTTCAACATGTGCAGCCCACCTGACTGTTGTGGTTTTGTTCTATGGCACAGCTCTCTCCATGTATTTGAAGCGCTCATCTGTAGATTCACAGGAAATAGATAAATTTATGGCTTTACTCTATGCGGTTGTGACCCCCATGTTGAATCCAATCATCGATAGTCTAAGGAATAAAGAGGTAAAAGCAGCTGTGAAAAAATTGCTGATTAGAAATTCTCTTTGTGCTTACTTATTCCCAATAGCAAACGGTATTGATAAACATTAATCTAAGGAATATTTAGTGGTCAATGAATATTAAAACATTGGGGTGATGGGGAAAAACATTCCTTTTAATTGAGTTGTGTGATTTCCTAAGTTTCTTTCTTAAGAGACCACTGAGTCTCATAGATAACAAAGATATCTTACATAAGGACATATGAAACTTTTATAGAAGAAATCATGATGTGAAATTTCATTTTATTTTGTTTTGTGTGATGAAGAATATAAAATAACTTTAAACATTGTTAATCTACTGTTGAATATTCAAACTTTTGTATGTAAAATATTCAAATGTAATAGCTATAGCAGATATTTGAGATAATATATGATTAATCTCTTTTTCAGTTTAGCTCAATTTAGGGGAAACAGCCTACAAATTTTATAAATTTTTGGTTGTGTTTTGCATTTGCTTGTATGTTTGAGGCTATGGCATGAATGTCTATGTACAGATGTAAATGGTCTGAACAAATATACTCCTAAATAGAAGTGTGATAGAGGATTGCCACTCAGGAAAAGAATCAGAGTTTAGCGGTATATTGTTGGTCTTAGGATGCTGACAATATGTTATGAATCCAAAGGAGCTACAGGTTTTCCAGTGAAACTATCATTATCCTTTTTACTTTGCTTTTTCCAGCTGCCTAATCCCTGAAATTCAAGGGAATAAATGAACCCACTGGCACTTAAAAAGAAAAGACTTGATAGTGATCAAATAAGTGATATATATATAATACTATAATTCTATATTATACAATATATAATATACTGATATTATATATAATATTATAATTATATATTATACTATATATAATATACTGATATTATATATAATATAATTATATATTATTCTATATATAATATACTGATATTATAGAATTTGTAATACTCAGAACTAATTACATTGGTGTAAAATGTTGGATTAAATGAATATATTTTATTACACAAACCACAGATACAAAAATTGTTAAGCTATACACTCAACAACTTTCATAGCATTTGGCTATTCCCTCTGGACCAGATGAAAAAATGTGAGGTGGCTATGTGAATCTTATTTGCCCTTTATAATATGGCTGTCATCAGAGTTAATGGAATTATGGTTATGGCTGTGACCAGGTTAAGGGTTGCCCTATGGGGAAAGATACAGAAGCTGTACTGGGCTTAACCATAGGGTGTGTGAAAATGATCACACTCAAAATTAACTAGTGCATCTAAAGGGTGATAACCTCATCAAGACAGATAGGTAGGTTGAGCTCAATGGATTACTGATCAGCCTTTGAGGCAGTGACCTATGGCCATTGGAAGATTAAAAGAAGAACTTTAAGAGGGTAGTGGTAATAGGGAAGAAGAATGACAATCACTCAAATTCGAAGGAGGAAAGAAAGTATACATAAGTATACTAACACAGTGATTGGATTTAAAACTATTTCTGATTCCACCTCAGCATGCTCACTCATTCTACTTCCATTCAGAGGTAGAGTTTTCTGCCTGCATAAGGGCAGGGCGAATCAGATCTGTGGGTGAGGAGGTATAGTGTGTCAAGCCTCACAAGCTTTTATTTATATGTTGTGCTTTCCTGAGTAAAGTTCTAATTCTTTTTCATATTTTCTGGTATGTGGTCTTGGGTTTATTACTTACTTTTATAAAACTGACTCCCAAATATCTATAAGCTTATTACAGTGCTTTGAAGTGGTGAAGACTTCTTAAGGATTTGGACTAGATCATAGGTCATGTAGTTCAGCCTGATGGAGCCACCTTCAACACAGAGGGTCACCACTGATCTCTCATTCTTATATTGCCTATTAATAGTTTCTTTTAATTTTGTAGTTAGTTATTTCAATACATTTAGCAGCAGGAAGAGAGTTAGCATTACTTAATTTTTTTTTGGATAAAATGAAAAAAGAGATTAGAAGTCAAGGTTAATGGGATATTTCACACCAGAAATAATAATGCCTTAAAACATTATGCAATACCTCTGTATTGAAGAAGTAACAGGGACATATCATAACAAATAAGAAAGGTTTTGTGAACAAAGTAAGAAGTAATGTTCAAATGGGAAAGGATATTACTAGAAAACCCTGTTTCTTATCCTTACTACTAAGCCCTTAATAGCAAAACAAAATATATTACAATCTTGTTCTGAGTTAGAATCAGGAAGTATATTATTCTACCTTAAAGTTCTATGTACTTTTGTTGAAGAAATAAAAATACTTGGAAAATATTAGTATGTTTCTCACTTACAATGTCAATACTTGTAAATTTAGCTATTGCTGCAATAGGAGTGGCAATGTGGTATAATAGAAAATCATGAACTAAGAATTGAACTCCTCTTCCACTTATCTGTGCAACCTTGGAAAGGTGTGCTTTGACCTCTTTGCACTTTGGTTACTTCATTTTGAAAATAGGCACACCAGTACCTAATCATATGGCTGATATGACAATCAAATGAGGATATAAATTCAAAACCAGCAACCACTGTTACTGTTTTTTTTAAATCAAAGGGCGTTCTTTCATGTGCATTGTTTGAAGCAGAAAACTAACGCTGATGCTTATAAGATTTCTGGCAAATATATCTCAGTCCAATTAGAGACATTAGAGAGATACATTTGGGTGGTGACTTCTAGTGTGATTATTCAGTGCCATATTTTTTTAAAGCTAGTCCTAATATGTTTGTTTGAAAGTTAGAGGGAGGGATTCAAGTGGGCAGAAGAATCTTGGTTCTGATTTTTGCTATTCTCAGTCAATCCATTTATCTTTGACATACTCCATGATTTACTCTCCCACAGTTCCAATTAATTTATAACTTGAAAGTACTTTCAGTTTCATGAATTGTCTTCTATTTATTAGCTATTGCTTGCATTGTGTAAGTAGCTCATGTTAGGAATTTAACTAAGTGGAAGTTTAGAGGGAAGTACAATTGATAAATAAATATAATGCTAACTTGAAATTTTCCATTAATGCACCATTCTTGGAGTGTAGGTACCATTAATCAAAGGAAAAAGCCCCGATTACAAATTTCCACAGATATTCAAGTGCACCCCTGACAATGACAGGCAGTAGAGAAAATTAGATAACGAGAAAGGACTGTTAGGTGAAGAGCAAGGACTATGCAGATGGCTTATTCTTTCTTCATTTGAATTCAAGCTTAGGTCAAGGGATTGGCCATTTCAAAGAGTGGGAAGAAAAGTGATATGTAGCTCCTTTGTGTGACCTTGAAAATGTGCAAGTTCTATTTGGGAACACCTTCGTTGGGAGAGCATCACTTATACATTTGAAAATTATTTTATGAACATTTTCTACATGTTGTTCACTTATTCCAGGGTATAGAAAAGGACATTAAACATTGTGATGGAACTCTGAATGCTACAATCTTTTAGGAAAGAGAGATATGGGGATAGAGGAGGACAGCGTGATTTTTATTAATTGCTTTCAGGAGAGTTTTCATTCACAGATGGTCTTTAAACTGGACTTTAAAGGATTAATAGGATTTTAATAGGCTGAGAAATGAGTGAAACATTTTTGTAAACAAATTCACAAAGGGAGGAAAGGGAGTGATCCTTTCAGTAATATTGACTAGTATTCATTGAAGAGATAAAAGTGGAATAGGTGGTTGAGGCCAGTCTGTCAAAACAAGATAAGCACAGGAGTTTGGGCTTTCTTCTGTAGGAGATGGAAAGCCAGTGAAGATTTTTCACACTCTTGTGATACGATCAGGTCTAAAGCTTAGGTTGGAAAAATGGTCTTGGGCTGGTGTGGAGGATAGCTTAAAAATGGGAGAGATGAGTTAGAGGACCATTTTAACAATATCTACAGAGGGAATGAGCACTTAAAATTAGGGCGACTGGATGAGGAAGAAGATAGGATGCACATGGAAGAGACAGGGGAGTAGCATTGGGCTTGAGAACCTCTTAGGTATCAACAAGCAGTCATCAAAGATGATTCTATTGGTTCTAATTAAAGACCTCCAACGCAGCCACTAATTGGATGAGTTTATACCCTTCACTCACAAGGGTATAAATTGTTGACAGTTGGCTATAGGTCAATGGTCAGATATCCATGTGAAGAAACATATTAGTGAAGTCTAGGGGAGAAATCTGGACTAAAGATGTGGATTAGGAAGACCTTTACAGAGAGATGGAAATTGAGTCCTAGGTGTGGATGATATTGTATAGGGAGATATGTAGGGCAAATATCTCTATAACAGTTGGGCTATGTTTTCCTGTAGTTGGTCAGAAATGTGTCTAGGGGAAAGAACATTACACTTGGGTTATGGAGAATAGATGATCAGTTTGCTTTTTCTATTCGAGCTGAATGATCTTAGGCGATTTCTTAATAGCGTAAGTATAATTTCTTCTTCTTTAAAACAGGAGTGATGATGACACCATATAGTTTTATAAATATTAAATAAAAAATATGAAAATAAATCCAGGACAGTATCTAATACTTAATAGAAAATAATTACATCCCCCTCTGAAGAGGTACTCATCTTTACTTGGCATTGTTTGGGGATACTGGGTGGAGGAAGTTGAGGGTTGATTGGCTCCATGTTGCAATGCCTTGTTCTGCCCCATTGCTGTTGGGTAGGGTAGAAGTTCAGCTTCTACTGGATCCTGCTGACACCTTGGATGGGGATGGAAGAGAGCTAACTAACTCCTCCTAGCAAAACCACATTCTGCCTTCTTTCTTCTGTGTAGGGGAACACTGTGTATGGAGTAGAAGTTCAACTCTCACTTGGTCCCACTGATGCCACAATTTTTCTGCTGTGTTTAGCTGAATCAGAATGGATATTGTCAAATCTTTTCTGTTCTTCTAGGCAACTTTTTTTCCTGGTACTTTGGATAGAGAGAACTTTGGATAGAGGGTACTTTGGATAGAGGCTTACCTTGGGGTCTGTTTTATCTGTGACTGTTGGCTATTCTGTGTTGCAGGTTATTCAGTGTCCAATCCAGGATATATGGGAAGCAAAAGGAAAACCTAAGGAACTAAAATCAGTCCCTGGCCAGTCCTCTGTCTTCTTTACACATTTCAGTCTTCCTATGCTAATTTTAAGTGTGATGCCAAGG
>PVIY010029815.1:0-31644 GCA_004026745.1 Myrmecophaga tridactyla | reverse complement strand
ACAGTAACATTACCAGTCATGGTACAGATTGAATGCCCTTGTAAGATGTTGACAGACAACCAAGGGGTTACACCAGAACAAGAAAGATATAGAAACTCCCATACCCTCCCAGAAGAATCATTAGATATGATAGCCAGAAAATTCCTTTCCCATTATAGGCAGAGATAATGCCCCCTATGTCAGCAGGAAGCAGTTACAGAAGACTGAACTCCTTCCTTCAGCACCTCTTAAGATTCAGGAATGGAATTCTATGACAGGGGAATGAGGCAATTTAGATAGGGAAGGTGGGAGGGGAAAGTGACCCTAAACCCCATAACAAGAAGTTCCTTTTGGTGTGCATACCCAGACCTCACTCAGGTTAGCACCTGAAGAGAACCAATGAAAGAGTGTGGCTCATCCATCCCTTATTACCATAACCAGAGGGGGAAGGACCTGTCCTAGTCCTTATAATGCAAAGATCCCGGACTTGGACTGCTTCTCCTTCTTTGGAGAATGCCTACACTCATCTTTGAGCTGTACCTTCATTACACATTGAAGTTTTGAACAAAGAAACAAACAAAACAATATAGGATAGAGGGATGGAATTAGTGGATATTCCTGGAGCAGCTGGCCCCTCTGGGTTTCAGGACTTATCTGGCTTATGAACCCTCTGGAGGTTATAGGTTTCAGGAAAAGAAACCTAGTACCTGAAACTTTTGTAGAGTCTCAGAGCCCTAGGTGTTCTTTAGGATTAATAAGAATGATGTTTGTTGGGGTATGACAAACCAAGGCAATTAGCGATATCTAGCTGAAACTTGCATAAGAGTAGCCTCTAGAGAGAATAGCCTGTCAACTCCATTTGAACTCTTGGTTCAAAAGTCCAGCAGGACTTGTTGATCCCACAGTGCCAGGGCCAGGCTCAACTCTGGGAATCATATCCCCTGTTGTCAGGAGATTTTCACCCCTGAATGTCATGTCCCATGTGGGAAGGAGGGTAATAATTTTCCTTGCAGAGTTGGGTTAGAGAGAGAGGCCACATCTGAGCAACCAAAGAGGTTTCCTTCAAACAACTCTTAGGCATAATCGTAGGTAGTCTTAGCTTCTCTGATAATAGAAGTGAGTCTGTAAGGGCAGGCCTCAAAATCAAGGGCTTGGCCTATTTTCTTGAAAGTCCCTAATGTTTGAGAGAAAACCAGGGGTTTTCCAGATGGGAAAATTTAATATTTCCATATTTTTTTTCCAGTCCCTCAAGGGACTCTACCAATACTTTTCAATTATCAGCCCATTATAGTCTATGTCTTCCTGTATTACATGAAGCTATAAAGAATTACAAAGCCTCATTCCTGTTCTAGGCTTCATGTGTTTGGATTGTTTAAATGAACTATCCAGACAGGTTGATTAGATTGCATGTTACAGGAAATTTAGATTCTAGACAATAAACCTCTCTGGCTTTGGTCTCAAAGAGTACATACACTATCATCTTTTGCCCTGTATTCTGATTTACTTTAGTCCCAACCAGATTGGGTTCATTTTTATCTCTAATTGAAGTCTGATCTCTTTTTTGGTTACTTTAACTGTTATCGTATATAGCAATGCTGACTTTCAGAGCTGCAGAGCTTCAGCTCTGAATCATAGGTGTCACAGAAAGTACTCAGAGTTCCAGAGAAATACCAGCTGATAAGCTTATAAACCAACTTAGTTTCTCAGAATCTAGAAATACACTTAGAATTTTGGACTAGGTATGGCTGTTATAAGAATTTACAATCTAGGCTCCAATTTTCTTTTATGTGTTTTCTGAAAGAGACCATAGCATATTTATTTGTTCTTTTGTTTCTGGCTTCTTTTGCACAACATGTTGTCCTCAAGTTTTATTCAGTTTCTTGTGTTCCTCATGATATCATTCCTTTTTGTAGCCTGACAATATTCCATCATTTATATGTATCACTATTTGCCTTTCAGCTTCTCAGTCATTGTACCCTTTGGCCTCCTCCATCTCTTGGGCATCATGGAAAATGTCCACAGTAAACGAACCATGTCCTACAGTGTCCTTACTTGGTTGTACGATCAGCAGCACTCTCAATTTTAGACATTTTTCATTGTCCAAAAAGACAAAGTTCTGAAAAACACAGCCTCACCAAATAACAAATCAAAACTTCCCCTTATCTCTTGTCCCTCATCCCCTTTATTTATGCCTAGTATTGCTCTGGTACTGTTGCTGTCTTACTATTAACTACAGGCTATAACATGCAATATTAGTTTTCCCCCTACACCCCTCTATTATTGACTCTTTGTACAAGATCAAGCCTTTGAAGAAGTTCAGGTACCATCTTTTTTTACTTGGAGTCTCTGTTCTTTTTCAGACGCTTTTTCTGCCTAACTCTTAAATTTTGGGTTTCCTCAACTTGGCCAAATGCTTAGAAGTATGGGAATATTCAAAAAGTAACTACCGTGTGCCAGATGTCGCCCTTTAAGTGTTTTAGCTACATTAAATTTTCTAATCTTACAGTAAAGAATGAAGTATTCTTCCAAAAGTCCCATTTTTAGAGAAGGTAAGCTGCACTTCAAAAACTTCAGAAACTCATCGATGTGAGTATTAATCAGTTGCAATGTAGAGATTTAAATCCAGTTTGCTTCTAATGTCTGTGCTTTACCCACTGGATTCACAGAGGACCCGGGTCCTCTTTGTGTTTCCCACAGTACTAGCCTAGTGCTTGTATAGATGGTCTATTAAGTACTCAGGGAATAAATCAGTAATATCATCTATTCCTATGGCTTCACCAGTCCTTTTATTTCTTTAAAAAAGATTGGCTTAAAAATAGAGAAAAAAGTAATGTGTGCTTGTTGATAAAAATTCAAACAATAAAAGAGTGTTATACAGTAAAAGAAAAATGAAAATTCTCTTTCACCCCTTCCCGCCACTCCCACTCCCAAGGGGTTGTGACAACTATCATTTTTACACTGATTTCCAAGTTTTCAATTTCAGTCCCTAGATCCCTCTTGAGTTTCACAATCCAATTTCTAACTGTTATTTGAGTCCAGATGCTGACTTATAGCTAATTATATTTTTCCATATAATTGTTTGTATTCACGTATTTGAACCATAGGAAATTATTTGGGGAAAGTAGCAGGTTTAAATCCATCAGTCAACTAATTAATCTCTCATTCCTGCCATAGTTATATGGCTGTACGTCTGTCCTGCTGGCCCCACAAACTCATACTCTTCAAAATCAAACTCCTTTTCATTCTTTCCTTCCTCCCATTTCTTGTGCCTTCGCTCATTTATTTGTGATACCTTCTTTCCTGTCATCCTTGTCTTTTCATCGCATCCCCATCCAAACAGATGACAAAACTTTCAATTGTGGAAGGTCATTATAGTGCATTCCCACTGCACTGCTGGGAGTTCAGCTCGCATCTCCTCTTGCTTGGACAGTTGCAGTGGCCTCCTTATGATTATCTTGCTCTCCCTCTAACTCCATTCCGCTGAGCCTTAACTTTCTAAAGCACCAGTGTCATCATGTCCCTTCATTGCATGGCCACAAGCCATAATTTATCTTAACACAGTTTAAGCTCTGGCTACATAAGATGCCTTTCTGTTTCTGGACCCTGCCCAGAATTTTCATACATTTAATGTATTTATGCTGTACTCTTTGTTTGGAATGTTCCCTCATCCAACATTCAAAGCACAGCTCAAATACTACACCATTCTTGTGACCTCCTCCCGAGTCTAAATTCCCAAGTCCAAAGAAGCTCTTCTTGTCCCCAATGCACTCATAATTGTTATTTGTCCTCAGTATTAGCACTTTGTGCGTTTTGCCTTGTATGAAGTTTATAGTTTATATCTATCTGCTGCCTCTTTAAACTGTACATTATTTTAAAGGACCCTGTTGTGGCTATTTGTATTCCGTTTAATTTGTACGTAGTAAATTATCAGTACTATTTGGATTTGTTTTCTTGCAACTTTAATTTGAGAACCTTAAAAAGATTGATTGCTATTCTCATCTTTAGATAATGCTGTTAACAACCTTATCCCTGAAAGTCCACCCATTCTATACAGTAGAAGACTGTGCTTAGTGGTCTCAATAGTTGATATAAATTATCAATCAATCTGTAGACCTTTTTCTATCTCTTAAGTGACCTAGTTACGAACCTATGGAATCTCAGTAAGATTCAATTCCTGAACCATGGCCTACTATATGTAAGCCCTAAAAAAGTCTTAAGAAAGATGAAATTAAAGTATTGAACATATTAAACATTTTAATTCTTATTTTTTAATTTTCATATTTTAATTAATCTTAACATAAACTTCTCTTACATGGTCTTCTTTTTTTTTTTTTTAACATGGGCAGGCACCGGGAATCAAACCCGGGTCCTCTGGCATGGCAGGCGAGAACTCTACCTGCTGAGCCATTGTGGCCCACCCTACATGGTCTTCCTAACCATGGCATTTGAATACATAATTTTTGATGATTTAAATTTTAATAAAATAAGATAGTTATAAACAGTAAGAGGATGGTTTACTGTTTATGTAAAAAAAAGATAATGGAGGACATGTACCGTGCTGTAATCACTGTCTTTTGATAACATGGTGCATGGTAATTTCAAGGTTCAGCTTGACTCTCAAACTGTTTGTCTCCTTTCATGAATTATATCTAGACCAGGGCTCGAAATAAAGGGGGAATGATTTTCTCATTTTCCACTAGTGTCCTGCAGTTTTGTCCTGTTATGAATAGGTGAATAAAAAATTTCCTATTGTGTTTTGGGGAAGATGAGAAAGAGAAGCAGTACCTGGAATGGGAAAGAAAGAATACATATCCCTATTCCTCTCTTTTCTCCTGTCCCCACATCCCCTCCCATGAACAGTACAAATACTTAAATACAAGGTGATGATTGCACATGTTTGCATGACAAGCGTATTTTTTATTTCTAATTGACCAGCAGTGTCAGTGTTAAGTTAGATTGGAAGCTCCCAGAGCACTGTGATGACTTTTGTAGGACGAGTGCCATAGTATCGAAACAGGGGGCTTTAATATATTTGTTTTGTTGTTGTTGTGTCCTGTTTTTTTATGGCGTTAGGCATTAGCCAAATCATTTACTAATCTAAACATCGGTTTTGAGTATTTTTGGCTTCTTTTAAAGTATGGTTATCACTTCCTTGCCACTCTATTCTTAAATCTTTTGGGTGAAAATCATCAGTATCACTGTTTTTGAATAAAGTGTCAAGAAACTGACTTTATTATGAGATTTATTTATATTTAAATTTTTGTTCAAAGGATAGCTCAAGTAACTGTGTCTCTTAGAAATTGTCTCTTGAAAATGCGAGAATCATTGGGGCTAAAGAGAAACTTGCTTACTTTTTCTTTTAGGATTGATCTTTCAGTTCTGCTTGGCTCATTTTTTACTTCCCATCCTCTAATCTTTAAAATTTGCCTTTAAAATTTGTTTTGTTTATTCTTATTTGGCTCAAGAGGAGTATTTCCCGAGTTGCTTAAAATTCTCTTGCCCTTTCATTGTTCAGAATTGTTTCAAACTTCTAAATGAAAAACTGTATGTGTGTGTTTATGTCTTTGTGTTTGTGTGTTTTTCTGGCCAAATAACATAAAATCACTTCTTTGAGCCCCTTAACTTCTCTTTTGGTTCCACTGTTAAGTTTGACAGAGATTTTATTTATTCTTCCTAAATGTGGTTTGTTTATATCTAGTGCTTTGTGTGAATTCATGATTAAAAAGTATGGGGTTGTTTTTATTATTTTTTTTTAATTAGAGACCTTGTAGGTTTACAAAAAAATCATGTAAAAAACACAGCGTTCCCATTACCTCCCTATTGGTGACACTTTCCATTAGGGTATTAATAGAAATAGTATAGTAGTTAATAGTACTATTTGAATATTCATTCATCATTTATGACAAAGGTACCAAAGGGTGGGGTTGTTTTTTATATTATATTCTCTTGTACCAGCTGGACTCTTACTAACCTTTATTTGAAGATGGGTGTGTGTATGTGTATAGGGTTGTGTGTGTGGGTGAATGAGTGTGGGGGTACATAGCAGCTTCTTACTTGAGTGGTTTCTAATTGTAAGATTTGAAAAGAAGAAAGAAAGAAAAGGAAGGATCGGAAAAGGAAAAGAAAGATCTCTTAAGTAAGAGGACAAAGCAATGCTCTCTTAACTGGGCTGGAAAGTTTGTGTTTCATTTAAAATGACAAATCAGCAAATCCCTCCTCAACTAGTTGCATCAAGGTGAATTTCCCTTCGTTCTGGGCTTTGGACATAGTTTGTCTGGACATCTTCCCAGGAAAGCCCCAGTGTAAAACCCCCATTAAAGCAAAATCACCATAAAATTATTTCATTTCCATAATGCTAGTCTTCTGGCCTACATGAAATGTAACACAACTCTTGAAGTGCATATTTTGAGTCTTAACGTTACGAAACAAGAAAATTTAAAGTGAGTACAAAATTCTCATATATACCCAAACTGTGATATAGATTGTAGATAAAAGGTGGAGATTCTTTCCTTCCATAAGATGAAGTAATTTGGGTAAAGAAGTTAGGCTTTCAGCAGGAAGAAAATATCAGATAGTTTTATTTTGTTTGGGATGGGGGCAGTTTTACTGCTCTAAATTCTGGAATTTTATTCAGGATTAAAGAAAAAAAAGACGTGTGTACTGATTTCACTCTAAGGACTTATCAATCTTAGTGCTAGAAACTGGATTCGGTGCCGTGGATCTCACCAGGGCAAGAGGGAGTTTCAGGCAGACTGCATACTTTATTGGTTACCATTAATTAGTTCCAAAAAATAAACAAAGAATGATAAATTATATGAAGGCCAATGTCTCTAGTCTTACTGGGGGCTGTTGCTAGCTTTAGAGAGATGTTATTTGGTATTTACTTTTTAATTGCACTAATAAACAAATTTGTAGGAAAAGTGGAAGTAGCATGCAGTTCTCGAACCTTGTTCTTTAAGTTCGCTTAGCACCTAGAGTACCATGAAATATAGGATGGGAGTGAAGGCACTGAATATTTTATTAGAATAAATCAAGCAAGAAGAAAGTTTCTAAACTAAGGCCAATAATATCTGAATTCAGTGCCAGAATTTTTCAAGGTAATGGAATATCAAATAGACACTTCAGTGAGGATGTGCTCTGGGGAAAAACAAGCTGAATAAAGTTCAGTAGCAGATTCTATTTAGATAAACGAATGAGTCTGGAAAGTTATGTATTTCCTTTAGAAACTTTTCTCTGCTTTTTCCTTCTTCATACACACTAAAGATGTGACAATAGTATAGCAAACAAAAGCAAACAGTATGGTGTGGGGTGGGAGAGGAATAAAGCCAATTTTGACCTTTCTAGTAAACTTTTTTCCACATCTGCCAGCCACAAATGTCTACATATGGTGACAGGTAACTTGCTTTAGTACCATATAATCTGTGAGACATAAATAACTAGGCATTATAATTATATGGCAGTTACCGTACAGTTCAAGTAGTTACATGGTTATTAGTACCCCATAAAATAAGGTGATAGTGTTGTTTGTTTTTATAATCTATTATATCAATTTCTTCTTTCCATAATTTTAAAGATCATAAATAATTTTTGTATGCTCTGACATTTCGTGAACCGCTGAAAGGAAAGGTAGTTATTCCTTTAAGGCACCTCGGGGGTCATTCTCTTAGTGAAGAAATCAATATTGATATGGAAGTTTTAATATTATGTGTCATTCTTGGTTTTGATGTATGACCACAGCTTATAGAGAACAGTCAGTATGAGGAATGGCCACAGTGGATCAGCGGGACCTTTGGAAATTCTTAAAAATCAAGTATGAAATATTAATAGTTACTGATAATTTTTTTTCTTGCCCCCTCCCTCCTTTCATTCTCTCTTTTTTCTATGTGACCATTGCCTTTTTTCACAGATAACAAATGTGACAGATTTTAGGGGTTTAAAAACAGAAGCAAGACTTACCAAAAAAATCTCCAAATAACTTGTATTCAATTAATATGTAATCTATTTAATTAATTCCCTGACTCTTTTGGAGTCATTGTCTTGGTTCCTGGTCCCAATTTTTAAAACACGGAAAGTTTTAGGCCTTTGCTGGTTCAACTCCTGTTGCCCATAGTCGCACCTTACTGTTCCTTCCAAATGAAACCTACCAAAGAGAAGCATAGAATTTGAGGTTTGGTGCATTTTAAGTCTTCTTCTTTTTTTTTTTTCTTCTACTCTGATCCTCTATATATGGCTTCTTTGCAAAACAGTTTTGTGCAAGCAGACATGACTTAACTCCCATTCCCTGTACAGAGAACTATTCAACTTTTATGTTTTTTGAATACTGCCTCATCTGAGACTGTGACAGCAATAAAGTATGCATGGCCAACCTTATTTTAATAGCGCACGAGAGCTGTTTTAATTAATAAGTGGATCTCTTTATGTCTGGGGTTTTCGGTTTATTTTATGGTTCTTTGGAGTTCTGCAATTATGTGGCCTAAAAGGGCTATGTTAGTGGAGACTAAACCCCTTTAAAAGTCTGTCATTTGCATGTTTTGTGTCTGTAATCTGTGTTTTTAGACTACTGTCTTAAAATAAAAAGAAAAGCACAGCATCGGTAGCAGTTTTTCTTAAAAATGGTATAAAATCTATAGCCCTTATTTATATATGTATTTTAACAGTCATTAATGGAATGCAGCATCTCTGTACACTTATAGGAGATTAGATGTCCTCTTGAGTTGTACATCATATGAATCCAAATTACTTAAAAGAATCTTCATATTGTGTATTTTCCTCAGTCAACATCTGCTTTTAAACTTAAAAAAGAAAAATTGGTAGAACTTGTATAATGCAGCTGCTTGAGCTACTAAAGTTTCATTATAAAAGGTGTGCGAAGGCTCTTCCATGCTGCTGATTGTGTAATTTTCTTGTTTGATGTGCAGAGATTTTGATTTATTTATGTACACGGTGACTTTCCTGCCATGCTCCTTGCCTAAGGAGTTGTTTATACTAAAACAGGAATCCAAAGCCAGCTTTGGACCTTCAGTGACCCCAAATAAAGCAGTAGTATAGGAATACTTTTATGATTGACTTTTGAATGCCACATCCAAGCTTTCTTAGGCTGGTTTGTGATCTGCTTTCTTTAGAAGATGTATTCTATCTAATTCTGCATAAGGAATATGTGATAACAATATCTCTTGGCTTTAAAAACAGTTGTCAAGAGGAACAGGAGCATTCCATAGATCCAAGCCCTACCCTCTTCTTGACTGGGCTTTAAATTACTAGGAAATATCTAGTCTGTGGGTCACTATGTTTTTACATTTAAAAAAAAACAACAGGATACAGAAAAGATATCATCTTTTTATAAATCAGAGGTAATATTTTAGGTGATTTGAATTTTCTGAATTTTTTTATTTTTTGGATTCCCTGTGCAGTGTTTCTGGGGAGGCTTCATTTGGACAACTCAGCGGGATGCTGCTCTGGAAGTATTGCACTGGCACTGTTAAACAGATGTCAGTAGATGGCAGTACTGTTCCACTGCAACATTATTTTTCACCACTTCAAATACTGCCTCACATTTCATTCCCAGTCTGATTTTGAAAATGCCTGATTAGCTACATTAAACAGTGTTTGGGTGATTTTTTTTTTTTCCTCATTAAAGCTTACAGAATTATAGCCACTGCCTGAAAGAAAGCCACTACTGGTAGACAACATGATTATAACTTGAAATTTAGTTGGTTCAACCTGGGAAACAGTATATAGGTTTTTAATTACATTTGTAAAAACACTCTGTATATAAATATATAAAATGGCTAACAAGGATGATTGTAATTTCTCACTCATTTTGCCTCAAAAATTTTTTTCTTAGTTCTGTCTAGGGTAACATCTGGTTATTACGGTGGATCATCTGAGATATGCATTTGTGCGTACATGTTTATTTTTATTTCTACGGGCTACATGTATCCCTTGAAAATAAAATAATTTTCAATGCTGCTAAGATATCTGAGGTATACCAACTAATTTGTAGACCAAAATAACTGATATCTTTACAGTTTTGATTTATTAGGAAGTTCAGAGAATAAAGCTATTCTTGGCGAAGGGTGGATTACCTTTTTATAGTAAGTTTTTTTGCAGGTCCCTTAGGAAATAGGAAGTACAGAAAATAGGGCATTCTCCTATTTTCCTTTTTGTTTCAAGTTATGTTGTAGTAATTAACTCTATCTTTTAGGTTGAGTATAAAATAACTATATAATTGTCATTTATAATGGAAACATACACAGTTAATTGTATTTTTTAAACGTTTCTTATTTTAACATATTTTTAGGAAAGAGTTCATATAAGATGAGAGAATAGAATTGGTAGTCCTGCCCCCTTTAAAAAAAATAAGCACATTGTGTGACTAATATTGCTTTTGAGAAGAAAATAAATGCATTTTGTTTTGTGAAATGTTTTGTGAAGACTTTTGGGAGAAGTCGTTTCGAATTGAACTGAATTTTGAGAAAGTATGGCTTATAAATGTTTATCTTACATTTTCTCATTTCTTTACTGGATCATTTCTAGAATTGTGAAATGATTGATTATAGATTTAATCTTGCTTTATACTTCAAGACATTTTCAAAATTCGAATATAATGTTAATATGTTTATTCTCTATTATCTTTAAAGGTTTTTGTAGATAGAGTACAAAAAGCTAAAATATCTGCATGCTGCTGAGAACAAGGATTCTGTTTTGGTTTTAGTTTTATGCTTAGCCTGTGTGGATATTCTACTAGTAGTCTTAACTATTATATAAACTTGAAATTCGCAACATAAGCCATATCCTGTGATAGCTGAAGCACCTAGTTATGGCATGTAATTACTGACCAGCTCTGCTGTTATCTTTTAGCTACCCCTGTGGCATGATTAATACATTTTAAAGATTCCTTTAAATTTACATATATATATATATCCTTACATAGGGAGACACTGCTGTTATAACTGCTGTCTATAACAGTATAAACCTGAAATTTTGTAGCTTATTCTAGAATATGTGAAAACTGGGGACATATTTAGTGTCTCTTAGTACACAGAGATGAGGGTATTGATAACAAATTCATAAGATAATTTTAGCTGTGTTCTTCCATCAGATACAACATAAGCAGCCAAGAAAGAAATGAAACAAAGTTACTTACAGTGGTACCCGCTGGAGTGAAACAGTAGGTGCAGTTAGAACTTCCTATCTCCTTGGGAAGTTTGCATCTCAAGGTGGTGAAGATTTAACAGAACCTCCATGATTTGCAATTGAAGAGATGCTGTTGAGTGATTCATTTTGAAAGACTAGCTTAATGAAAGTTTTGAAAGAGTCACATATTTACTGAAATTTTACCGTTAAAGCTGATCCATAAAGGCCTGCATTCATTTAAGCCTTGTTAAATACTTTGGGGAAAGTCAGAATTCTTCCCATCCGACTGGCAATGGAGATTTCTCTAGCAAGTTTTCTCTCCAGCCAGCTATAGGATGAGGGTGGACCAAAAAAAAAAAAAAGGCTTTGTTTCTATTTTATGCACAGCCAGACTTGCTCTTATGTTTGTAATATTTAAAGGAGTTCAATAGGAGGCCCTTGATTCTTTGATCTAATGCCACAGTGCAGTTTAATGAGAAAGGTTTTTAATATTGTGTGCAATATTGGCCATTTCTGCCAGCTCAGACCAATATAATATAATGTTAGATTTACACCTTGGATTCCGTCTTTTATTTCTTGGCGTGAATTTCCCCCACCCCACCCTGTCTGAAACAGGTAATTACAAAGGTCCTCAGATCAATTTTTGTAAAGGGGCACCCTGACGGGTACCATGACTGAAGTGTGACATGAGCCTTTTCCAATACAATGGGTGGCCTAACATTCCTCTGGAAGCCGAAGCTCATTAAATATTCGGTTCCTTTTTTCCCCCTTCTCCCCCCTTCCTGCACTTAGCTTGAGTCGCACTAAGTCTGGGGTTTCTTCACTGAAGACTTAGGAAAATTGCTTCGAGTTCTCAGATTGAATTTTTTATGTGTATGACTTCATGATAGCATTAGCATGTGCTTTGATCCATGTGTGAATGGCGCTGGGTCGGCGCTTATTGCCATATCCAGATGGTGTTACAGGGAACAAACAGTTGTGTTTTAGGATTTCTCAATAGACTGTCTAGACTGGCCGGGCAGCAGACAGATACAGCCACCCATCAAATTAGCGTTTGTCAGATTTATGGTAATGGTTCACCAAAGCCTTCCTGTCATTGACATTAAGATTTACGCCTCCAAAGTTATTTTGTCTTCCACAGAATATAGCTTGTAATTGCTCTGATTTAAAAAAAAAAAAAAAAAAAAGTTTAAGACAGAAAAGTCTTGCTGAATGTGAGCTGTTTCTGAATGAAAAGAGAATGTAAAAGAAATTAAACAGTGGCTGTGGCTGAGAGCTGTATTGATTAAGGAGAGGCATGTACCCCACCCCCTACCCACCCACCCTCAAATGATAAGAAGGATGTTCTGTTGAGGTTGGTGTCTCCCATTTGCCCTTGTTGGAAAGAAAAACATGTATGTGGGTGACTGTGGCCAGATTTTGCCCTTTCATGTTGTTACTCTGGAGTAACGTGATCTGCTGCCCCAACGCGGTGGGAATAACCTTTTGACAGGCAGTATGTCCATTCTCAGTGGAAATGTTTTCCCAAGTCTGGCCAGGCCGCCTTTGATCATACCTCCTTCCAATGTGGGGTCACAGCTACTATGGTATGCAGAAGTCACTGGTTCCTGCGAGGAAAGTGAGAGACGTGAGGGTTTAAAATAAATAAATAAATATGACCCAAACCCTCTTAAGTTCTTAATCATTGATGTTATGAAGCTGAAAGGCTGGAAATGTCCACACGGAGCGCACAGGACGTCGCCCATTAAACTTCGTGTGTGTCTTTTGGCATAAATGGGTAGAGAGGCATTTTGCACATTTTCATCTGAAGCAGATTGAGTAGTGAGAGTTGATCCCATCTTAGACATGCTGAGGCATGTCTGCAAATGTGTTTTCCGATTGTACGTTGGTGTAAATGACAAATGGTGAAGACGTGAACAGCTCCAGCATTTTTCAGAGGAAGTTCTTTCATCCCTCCAAGAACCCGCATTTGGGGAATCCCCTACTAACCCCTTTGGTATGTCAGGATTGAGAATGGCTGCCTGTTCTGTTACAGGGCAGAATCCTTGCAGAGTTCTTATTCGCAGAGTATCTCTTCTCTACTCCGATGTCAGTAGTGAAGTGATATCTGTTGCTGAATAAAGCATACTCTATTCACTGTGCAGTGTACTGAAAGCTTCCTGCTAACCTGCGGTGGCCTCTGCATCTCTCATGGTGGTGTTTTCCTTCTTTTTTCCTTTTTGTGGCTCTTGCAAAATAGAAATTGTTTGATAGACTGTTAATTTGGGCTCTTTTTAGAGGCTTCCCTCTCATATAGTTGTGTTCAGATTTAGCCATAAGGGATATTGTGGGTGCTCAAGTAAATTAAATATAAAGAAATTGCATTCTCTACCAAACAAAATAATAAAGTAATGGGTTTTCAGGTTTCCTAGTTTTTAAGTCTTTATTGAGTCAAATGCACTAAATTAAAATAATTTTCCACTTTGATTTTTTTTGAGGGTTAGAACTTTCACTTACTTTAGGGTATATATTTTTTAATGAATCAGCACCCGTTTATTGAAAAGAATTTGTCTCTTTTATGTGGATATAATGCTAGGATATTTCACAGAAAAAACATGGGAACATTTTTGGTAAACAGAATTTTCATCCAGACCTTTATCTTTCACCCTTCTCCCTCCCTCTTTTCCTTTCTTCCCTCTCTCTTCCTATTTTGCTCAAATGGCTAAAAAAAAGTTATCCATTTGGATTCCTTTTAAAAAGCATATTCCTTAAGGGACCTTACTGATTTTTACTTAGTTTTGTTTAATTACCAAAGTATTGTTAAAAGAGTGATCATTTCAGCATCTCAAAAAATTACTAAATGAGCTATCCAGAAAATGTGCAGTGGTAACCCATACCAAAACTTGGAAATGTGTTCTGTAGCTACTTGTTAAACTGCACTTTGAAAATTATTGCTTTTTTTGTCTATATGTTATATTTCACAGTAAAAAATGTTTTCAAAAATAAATGTAATAACTACTGCCTCATCTTCTGCAGTGCTTAACTGGGGTTGTACGTGGCATTGGAAGGGGTTACTAGGGAGCATCCTAAGTTGTGGTGTAGCTAGAAAAGGTGCCATATTGGACTTGAGAGCTATTTTAGGTTTGTTGTAAGAAACAGTATAATTTTTACAAGGCACATTTATAGTGTTTTTAAAAAGTTAACTACCCTTCTTACATGTGTATTTTCTTGGAAATTGGAAGAGTTGAATGGAATGCCAGTCATCTAGTAATGTGTGAAAAGTTATTAGAATCCTTTCTCTCCTTCAGTTTAAAGCTTTACTCTTTGGGAATCCTCCATATTTGTGACTTGGGATTCGCTAGTTGTAGAATGGAATTTTGACTGTATATTTTTTGCTATATTTGTTTGACACAGACAACATATTTAAGAGAATCGTAGGATATTAGAGCTTAAAGAGACCTTAGAAAGCACCTAATTTAACAGCCTCATTTTTCCAGTCAAAGAAACAGCGGCATGGATAGGTTAAGTGTTTTGGCTGAGGTCACAGAGCAGTGATGCCAGGACTGCTGTTCAGGTTTCTTACTCCTTCCCCTGCACCCGCTGTCTGCCTCCCCCTGTCCCCTCAGTCACTACTTTAGGCATCTAGTACTAGATTCACTCTTATTATTATTATTTATTATTATTATTATTATTATTATTATTTTTCCCCCATCAAACATCAATAATCCTTCCAAATCTCCATTTGACTAATTAGTTGAAAGATAGGAAAGCACGTTACATTTTCTTTGAGCAAACTGAACCAATGGAGAAACTATAAACAACAAAGTTAAATGTGACAAAGGCTGTCAATTATATATCAAATAATCATTTACCCCTTCTTGCTAAAATGACCCTGTTTTGAGGCAGCAGTGTGTCTAGTCCCAGGCAACGAATCATGATTTGGCTAAGCCGCTTACGACTCATGTGGTATGTTCTCCATTTTCTCAGGTTCCCTTACAGCTAAGTGTGACTGTTTTGTCTGTTTCCAACCAGTAATCTTAAAGGGGAAGTATACTTGAGGTGCTTTTGGGAAAACTTTTACTTTCTTGTGAAAAAGGACACATGCGACTGATTCAACCTTTCTCTTACTTCTGTTGCCCTCCTCCCACCTTGAACGTGGATTTGACATCTGTGTTGCTTTAGCCTTCTTGCTACCTTGAGAAAAAGGTCACATTTGTTTAAACAGACATTGTCATTCTGATTAAGCAGGGACTTGGCTAATTACAACCAATGGGCTGGCCTTTGGCAGAGTTGAGTAGTTGCTACAGAGACTGTATCACTCATAATGCCTAAACTAGTTAACTGTCTGACCCTTTCAGTTTGCCATGCACTGGCTTAAACCTCTGTGACTGAAGTTTCTGTTACTTGCAGCCAAACACATTCCTAATGGAATCCACCAATAACAAAGATTCCTAAACAGATTTGTGACTTGGCATTTCTATCTGCTCAAAATTCCTATTGTCTGATCAAGTAGATCTGCTCTAGATCAGCGTACCTCTCATTTTGATTTTATCCACTAACCTTTATTTCCATTTTGAACTTTCTCATTAACTCTACTCTTTTTTTTTTCTCTCAAGTAAGTGAAGAATGTAAATGTGCTGCACTTAAGTGCTACCTAAAACCCACATCAGCCCTTTGGTGTTTCAATAACTGTCCAAGGAATTGCTTTCTGAAGCATAGGTAAAGAAAATTACTAGGACTTTTGTCAGTGAATAGAGGTCTATCAATGGAGCTTAAAGCCTCAACTGATACAGTAGCTCTCCAACTCCTTGTATTGTGCACAGTGTTTCTTCCAACCCCCAGACTTGTTGCACTTCTTGATCTGTCAGGACCAAGAGGAAAGCTGGCAGTAGTACCTACCCACTCTGTGACCATGTACACTGCTTTGTGCCTACCAACCAAATTGCTAATTTGGTGTAGGAAGATAAACTGGAAATACATTGCTGGCCTCAGTAACAACTGTAATTGGGCAGTTTATCTTTTGAACAATAAAGACAATCCTAGCCTGATTTTATGTGAAGGTAGAACTTTTTCTTTTGTGTGAATACAAAGGTAAACCAATATTACCTATTAAAAATATGTATATTTTTATTCTGGTTGCTAAATGTATCAGATAGAATAATTGTATCTGATTTCAAGATTGTGTAATATTATTGCAGAAAGAATGTAGACTGGGTTCCAGGAGACTCTGAAATGACCAGAATTATATTATCATTTTTATCAAAATGCTTTTGCCTTGCTTATGAAATTATGAAAGAAAAAAAATTCGTGAAAGAGAATTTTGATTAGAATGGGGAGTTTCAATGTCCTGTTTTATAGAATCTTGCTGTGTAGTTTGAAATGGGTGCATTCAGACATGTCTTAGTTTTTAGAAAGAACTATTTAATAACAAAGATAGCATATTTCTATGAATTATGCTTGTCACATCTTTTTTTTGGCTTTTCAGTTTACATGGAAGGCATAAAGAAATAAAATTTATATTGTGTTCAAGCCAAATATTGAGGAACAAAGGACAGATTATCTTTCCCTTTTTTTCTTTTTTATAGAACTATCTCTCTTGCTATTCTGGAAAGTATATTCTAATTAACACTCTGAATCTTCTAGCTCACTGTGTGTCTTTATATTTTGCAGAGAAAAATGTAACATCCTCATTTCTTTGAGGGTAAGGGTGTTTATGAGTAAATGAAAAATAAAAAAATAAGAAAGGTTGTCCATTTAAAAGAATCTGGAAGAATGTTTTTAAAAACCTTTTCAAAAAATAGCCTTTTTATGTAACATGTCTGGCCAGTGTCTAGGTACTAACTAACAAATGACCCTAGGTGAATAATTTATTAAATTCGTTCCTGAATAGAGGCATGCCCTATCTGTTTAGATGCTTGTGCCTTACAGTTTTAAGAAGAGATAACATTGGGGACAAAGTGTATCTTTTAGAAGGGTTTCGAGTGTAGGTGGGCCCTTTCTTCATTCTGTTGCTTGCCTTATGCACACAGATACCCATGCAAATTGGCATATTGAATGGAACTGTGGGAGTGTGCCACATACTATGGCTTTCGATTCACTGTGTACTCTTGTCATGTGGACAAGGGTGGCAAGGTTTTTCTGAAAAAAGAGGTGAAGAGAAGATAACCAGCATCTTACACCTGAATCTGTTTCCTCATTTGAAGGGATTAGGGACTGGTTGGACTACAATGAGCCTTTCGAGTTCCAGATGTTTGTTTTGCCAGAATTTTGAGAATTTGCTTTATTTTTGAAAGTGATTAGTTTTTCAGGTCTGGGTTTTAGATAATCGATGTTATTATTATTATTACTAGCAGTGTTAGTATTGTTTGTATCTGAGATATTGACGAGAGGCATTTTTAGCCTATTTCATGGGCCATGTAGGTTTGTTCATGTTTTGGTTGCATTACCTGCCTCTTACCTTCTCCTGTGTTTTCATTCCCCTCTCTCCCTGGTGGCTTCTTCTCCACAGTACCTGCTTTTTTTAAGCTTCTAAAACAAATCAAGTTCTTTCCTTCCTCAAGGCTTTTGCAACTATGGTTCATCCCCCTGGAACACTCTTGCCTTCATTCTCTGTCTGGCTCACTACTATTCATCTTTAAGCTAAATGTTGTGGTTTTTTTGGTTTTTTTTTTTCCCAGAGGCTTCTCATAACTTTCCATCTAAATTGGATTATCTTTGTTAACCTTTTTAAAAGCAACTTTTTATGAAGTAAATCTTCATAGTACTTCTCCCTGTCAGTATTGAAATGTTTATGCGTATTCCTTTTTACTTAATATTTAGCTTTTCCTCTAGAATGCAACTTCCATGAGGGCAGAGAGCAGATCCTCCATGTTCACCAGGGAATATCTTCCTCTTAGCACTGCTAACCAGTCAATCAATATTAGTGAATAAGTGAAAAATATCAACTCAGAAAGTTGATCCCACAGGTCCTCTGGTCGCTCTTGGGGAGTCCTACGTATTGCTTTGGGGAGTGCTAAGGTGAGATTTGTATTTTCCATGTCTTACAACTATACGTACATTTTATAACTGTAAGGGTTAAACAGCCTTAGACATTGGGCCAGATAATTTTAAGTAATAATTCAATGTTTTTTACTCCCACTGTTTGGTTTCTTTTGATTTTCCTTTCTAGCTCTCCAAATGTGGTGTCATTAATCTAGATTCACCACAGAAAAAAATGTACAAGGTGGGGGTGGAGGAGGGAGTGCTAAAATCAGAGGATGGAAAGGGGTGAGAGGAGACAATTTAGAGATATTATTTAGTATTCGACAGTATTCATTTTCTTATTTCTCCATTCCCTAGAAAATTATGTATTTGAAGGAACCAGGAAGTAGTAATGTTCATAAGATACCTCTAGTGACTGTTTCTGAAGGCCATCTTCGTTCTTATTCTTGCTTTTAACTGGAAGCTCCTGGAGGGCAGAGGCATGTTTTTCATATACTTAGTTCTGCACATCAAAATTCTTAGCAATAAATGCAGTTCCTAATATAACTTACGTGGACAGCTTAATTGAACATCGTAAGTACATGGAACCTTGAGTAGGGCATAAGATTTTGTAGGTTTGTCCAGAGTGATGCCCCAGTAAATCCCAAAGTGATTTGAACAGTGACTAAGAAAGTATTTGCAAAGTCCTCTTGGGGAATGGTGAGAAAGGGGAAAACTTCAACTTCCCCAAGTAGAGAATTCTTGATATTCTCACAAGCAGTGGGAACAACCAAACCTATAGGCTGAGTCCCCAATCTTGAGGTTTGTTCATATGAAACTTAACCCCACAAATGATAGGTCAAGCCTACTTAAAAGTAGGCCTAAGAGTCACCCCCAAGGGAACCTCTTTTGTTGCTCAGATGTGGCCTCTCTCTCTCAGCCAACACAACAAGCAAATGCACTGCCCTCCCCCTGTCTACGTGGGACATGATTCCCAGGGGTGTGGACCTTCCTGGCAATGTAGGACAGAGATCCTAGAATGAACTGGGGCTCAGCATCAAGGAATTGAGAAAACCTTCTCGACCAAAAGGGGGAAGAGCAAAATGAAACAAAATAAAGTGTTGGTAGCTGAGAGATTCCAAACAGAGTTGAGAGGTTGTCCTGGGGCATTAAATAGATATTACCTTGTTAGTCAAGATGAAATGGAGAGGCTGGAGGGAACTGCCTGAAAATGTAGAGCTGTGTTCCAGTAGCCATGTTCCTCAACGATGATTGTATAAGTGATGTAGCTTTCACAGTGTGACTGTGTGATTGTGAAAACCTTGTGTCTGATGCTCCTTTTATCTACTTTATCAACAGACGAGTAAAACATATGGCATAAAAATAAATAATGGGGGAACAAATATTGGAGTAGATTTAGTGAATTGAAATGCTAGTGATCGATGGGGGACGCTATGGTATGTATGAATTTTTTTCTGTTGTCTTTTTATTTCTTTTTCTGAATTGATGCAAATGTTCTAGGAAATGATCGTGGTGATGAATATGCAACTATGTGATGATATTGTGAATTACTGATTATATATGTAGAACAGAATGATCATATGTTCAGAATGTGTGTGTTTGTTGTTATATTTTTAAAAAAATTAATTAAAAAAATTCTTAGCAAAAAATAATTTAAATAGTGTGTTCAAATAAGCTTTGTTGAATGGCTAATCGTATAAAAGATATCCCTCTTCAGTTTAGGATTGGAACACAGGCATAATAATATTTAAGTAGCATGGCCCTCAGCTGTTGGAAGATTACATTCTAATAGTTGAAAAACGTTTCGTTAGTTGCTGTCAGGTTGGGCAGAAATCTGGGGCATGTGCTGTTTTGGGGATTCAAAGGTACCATCCCCAAACTTTGTTCTGTTTGGAAGAAATTAGGTGGACTACTATGCCTACTCCCCACCCCCACTCCATGTTTTCCCTAAGAGGCAGTACAGTGCCTGTGCTAATTTTGAAAGCAGATTAGACCTGTGTTCAAGTCCCAGACTGTACTAGCTGTGTCATCTTGGGCAGGCTCCTTCTCTGAGCTGCAGGTTGCTTCACGGTCGCATGGGACTGATTAAAGCACATGCCTCCCAGGGGAGCTGTGAGGATTAAATGTGATAATCCTCCCAAAGTGCATGGAAAATACTTCACCCAGAGTGAGGGCTCTTTACACGCAATAGCATTGTTATGATTTGAGGGGTGTGCAACCAGGGGAGTTAGAAAAGTACAAAAGAATTGATAGCAGATGATTATTAGTAAATGACTCTACATTTCATCAGGCACTCCCATGTGAAAATAGTGCGCAAGTTTATATAAATATCTGAATTCTGAGAGTTAGCTACTGAATGATATGAATTTTGTTTGCTCTAAAATAGGCAGAATGTTTAGAATCGATGCTTTATGGCTTTAATTATAGCCTTTTTGATTCTCAATAAGGGACAATTTAAGTTTTATTAAAACTTATCCTGTATCTCCCCTTAAATATAAATAGATAAGAAAAAAATCCGAAACTTGACTTGAAACTTTATAACCATTATAAAAAATTTAGGGTGCATGCATTATTATCTTCAGTTTCTAGGAAGAATACTAGGCATTGGGTAGTCTGTCAGTGATTTTAAGAAGGTCACAGTCTGAAATTAGTTTAATATCCAAGGAAGTAATAGAAATTCATGTTTAGGTAATAAAGATACTGAAGAGAAATTCAAAACAATGTGCATTTGCTGGGTCGATTCCCGGTGCCTGCCCATGCAAAAAGAAAGAAAGAAAGAAAAACAAAACAAAACAAAACAAAAAAACAATGTGCATTTGCCAAAAATCTGAGTTCATTTGTGACAGTTTAAGCCTGGGTTCTTTGAACAAGTGTTGAGAGAGAAAGAAAAGTTGAAAGGCCTAATTCCTGAAAACATAGAATAGAGTCTGGCATAGGTAATAGTTCTGTGTGATTTGTTTCTTATCATGATAAACGATCATGGCTGTGAATACAAAAGTTCAGTCTTTAGTCTTGTTTTCTTTTCACCCTCACTGTTATTAATATAATGATCACAATAGGACATTTTATAATTTGTTAACATTTGACAAACACAGACATTGATATATTTCTCAAAATGAAAATTGTATATAATTTGACGCTATATCCTTTACCATTCAGCTGTCCAACGTTGTTTAGATAGTAATTTCCAGGTTTTTGGATTTCATAGAATCATAATATGTAAAGAAGAAAAACAAATTTTGAAAGGGGGAAACAATTGTGACACTTTATTTTGAAAAACAAGGAAATTAGAAAAGCAATGTTCATCTACTGTTATTGTGTTCATTTCGTAACAGAAAAGATGTTAATCCCCCCTCCCCAAAGTAGGAAGATTATAATCTTTGAATAAATAAGGCCTTTTAAACTGAATAAAAGTAGCTTTATGAAAAAATCTACTTGTTTTTCTGAGTTCATCATGGATTACTGAATACTTATTTGTGGACCAAATAAGTCTACAAACCAGTTCTAGGAATCATTCCTTTGTGTATTAAATGGTAATAGTTGATGGTGCTACACGCACATTTAAAAAAAATATTTCATAGACCTGACTAAGTAATCGGATATTTGCTCATATTTTAACAATTTCCTGTTTTTAGGAGCTAGAAACAAGATATTTTTATTTTTGTTTAAATTGTGCATTAGGAAGAGAATGATGTTAAATAGTTAGGTGTCCAGAATCTAATAGAAAAGAAAGGGAAGTCCGAAGCTAAGAAATATTTTAAAAAATCATCCTTTCCACCCTGCCCCACAATCTTTTATCAATTGCGCATCATGTTGATTCCATTCTAATGGAACATTTATCCAGCATTCATTGGGAAATATCAGATTGCATACTTGAGGTTGACAGGTGGCAGAAGCCATTCAAACTGTAAAAAATTTAATCAGGTGAAAAACTAAAAAAAATCTTTGTCAGTAGTATATACTGAAAATAGCATACAATGATCAGTAATTGTAATATGGTATACTATAGGTATAAGGAAACATTTAAGACTTTGAAATGGGCAAAAGAGAATAATGCAGTGCTGTAACCTCTGGGGATTACCTAATCTTCTAGGAGTCTACTTTTGTCTGTGACTGGACTATACTATAACTTTGTAGAGCTAGAAATTAACTTGTAGGAAATGGAAAGCAATGCAAATAATTTTTGTCCATAGAAATGCAAATCAAATCATTTGATTACTGCCCTTTAAATAGAGCAGAGTTTGCAAATTCATTTCAACATTCCTTTGCTGCATATACTTCTGTGAGCTCTTTGACATCTCCTTTGAATGGGTTGTAACGTCTTTTCTGGTATCCTCATTAATTAATGAGTTAATGAAGCAAGCGGCATCTTTGGCATATTCATTTTATATCTGTGAGAGCCATGATTTTGCCTCTTTGGAACTATTATCCTTTTATGTAGGGATGCCTTCGAAGATTTTTAGTAATACATGGCTGTTTTTCAACCTTTGTGTGGCTCCCTATGTGATATTCTTGCTAAAGTCTTGTTAGAATTATATCTAAAATGAACGTAATCAGGTTGTGAATGAAATGATGAGGAATTTTACTGACAATGATGTGCAAAAACTTTATAGTTGATAGACTTTGGAGTGTCAACTTTGGCCACCCAGAGGGTTTTTTGTTGTCATTGTTGTTCTGTATTTCTGTATCCTTGGCTTTGTGCTATATACTTGAAGTTGATGGTTAACTGACTAAGAGAAGTTAGATTTTACTCTTTTTGGTTTTGAAATATATTATAACTTCTGGCATATGATTAATCAGGGATGATTATGTTTTCCATTGGTTGACATAAAAACTAATTTGTGTACCTTGACTTTATACCAACACATGAAGTGTGTGTAAGAAAAAGAGAGAGAAAGGAGAGGGAAGAGAGGGAGAGAACAAGAAAGGGAGAGGAGAGAGAGAGAAAAGGAGAAAGTTGCATGTATGTGTGAGTGTGTAGAAGCTGTGGGTTGAGGGGAGTTTCTTAGTTTGCCAGGTTGCTATGACAGATAGCACACACTGGTGGGTTTGACAACAGGAATTTAGTTTCTCACAGTTTCAGAGACTAGAAAGTCCAAAATCCAGGCATCAGCAGGACCATACTTTCTCTCTGAAGTCTTGAGCATTCCGGTGCTTGCCTGCTGTAACTCTTGGGGTTCACTTGCTTGTACCTCTGCCTGCCGTGATCTCCCCTCCCCGCTCCCCCCAACCCCCGACTTTCTCTCTTTTCTGTCTGCCCTTCATTTTCTACTATTTTTCTTTATAAGGCTTCCAGTAATGCCGATTAAGGCCCACCCTGATTTAATCGCACCACATCTAAATAGGATTTTAGACGCTCCTATTCACAAGTGAGTCCACATCTTAACTTATGGTACATCCTCAAAGGGTCCTGTTTACAAATGAGCTCACACTCACAAGGAAGGTAGATTACAGTGAAGAACATGTCTTTGTTGGGGTGCATAATTCAGTTTACCAGAGGGAGTAAAATAAGGCCAAGTGGGAGGGAGAAAACCTAGGATTATTTTAAAGATACTTAGACAGTGTGTTCCCACATGAGCTGAATAGCCGTGAAAAATAGGGGACTTTCTGAAACCATGAAATGAATGCGGAATTGGCAAATTAATTTTTCCTATCCTTATAATGGAAAAATGCTGATTCTCTAGGACTTAACTTTAGAAAACCTTTAAAAAAGGAAGAAAAAAAATAACATTCTTCCTCCTAAGTACTTCAAAGATAATTCCATATAAAATAGCCTTTTATACAATTTAAAACAGCTGGATCATTATTATTGCTATTTTTTTAGCATCCCACTTGTATTAGTTTCCACTTGCTGCTGTAACAAATAACCACAAACTCAGTGACTTCAAACACAAATATATTTTACAGTTCTGGAGGTCAGGAGTCTGGTATGTGTCTCAGTGGGTGAAAAGGTGTCGGCAGAGCTGTATTCCTTTCTGGAGGCTTTAGGGGAGAATTTATTTTCTTACCTTTTCCGACTCCTAGAGATTGTCTATATTCCTTGACTTATGGCCCTCTTCCATCTTAAAATATAACAATGGCCAGCTGAGTTTTTCTTATACTACCTTCTTTCTGATTCTGACTTTTCTGCCTCCCTTTTTCCCTATTTAAAGACCCATGTGATTACAGTGTGCTGCCTGCCCAGATGATCCAAAATAATCTTTTAATCTCAAAATCAGCTGATTAACACTGTAATTCCATCTGCAACCTTAATTCCCCCTTTGCCTTAAAACAACATATTTACAGGTTCTGGGGAGTAGGAAATGGTCATCCTTGGGGTAGCCTTTATTTTCTCACCACACCACTGTATCAAACAATTGTATAATGTTTTTCTGCCTTGATTCTTCTATAGTATGGGAGGATGTGCCTTTGTTGTTCCTGCCTGAAAATTAAACATTAAAACTCTTAATGGAACAAGAGCCATTACACTCAACTTAAAGAGAGCCATCTGTATGACTTTTAAAATATCAAATTTGTACAATTACCTTTTGTACCATATACTCTAGGTATTAACCACGTCTTGGGCCATGAGAAAATATCTTCTTGCTTTGATTGTCTGACCAGTTACAGAGTTTGCTCACCTGATTTTTATCCATGTGTGGTTTTAAATTTCTGGCTTGAAGTGTGTTAGGGAATCCCAGTTGCTAAGTTTAGGAGATCGGGAAGAAGGTCTGATGTGACATTTTGGTTACCTCAGAGCTGAAAGCACAAAAGCTTGTTACTTCCATGGTGAATGTGGTGAGCAGATGAAATGGGAAGGGTGAAAAGAGGTATATCTGTGAAAGGAAACTCAAAAGGATTCATTCTAGAGTCAAGAATAAGGAGATTTAGAGAATATAGTGTTCTTGTCCTCTCTGGTAGGCCATAGATGTGAAGTAACAATGAAACCAAGAAAAGCTTGTTGAGATCATGCAAATGTGGAGTTGGAAATTATTCAGCATGTATTTGCCTAACCCACTGAATTTGAAGTACTTCAGTAGAGGGCCTAGTAGTTGTGTATCCACCATGATCATCTAGCTGAGTTGCAAAAAAGTGGTGAAAGTCAATCCGTTTAGTTGGGAAGGCATGATTCTGGTTGTTATAAGAAATAATGTCTAAATAAAAAATACTGTGAAAAAAAATCACTGAAGAGGAAATATAATGTAGTTCAGTTTATTGAATTATTTTGGCCTATCCATGATGGAGTGTGGAGTGTAGAATAAACCACCTAAAAATAGTTTTCATGAACAAAGTGTTTGATTTCTATGGCACCTAAATCAAGTTGTTTCCTATATGTGATGTGAAGGCAGATCTTTTAAGAATGATACGCTGAAAACAGTAGCTTCAGTCAATACGGGCCCTTTCGTAAAGTTTGTTTATAAGTGTATCTACTTTTTGAGAGGATTTTTTCCTGCCCTTCCTTTCATAATTTCGAGTACCCTAAATTGGTTGGTAAACACGTGTTTCTACAGTGTGTTTTATCTAAATGCAAGTCATGGCATAAGTTTTCTTTCTCTCAGGTTTTCATATCTTGGCTATCCCTCAAAGCGCGAGGTAAGCAAATTTGGATACAGTGCCTCTGACGAGCTCTTGTCATTTTGATATGCCATTATGCTCTGTGTTTTCTAAGCTTTTTTAAATTGCTGAATGTTTTAAATAAGTGAATGAGCTGATGTTGTTTGGACTTGCATTCCCACCATCCCCCCCCCGCCCCAGTGTTGAAGTACTGATAGAGTCCTGTTGGTGCAAAACATCCAGACGTTTTTTTATGTACTGCACTAGACAGAATGCTTGTAAGAAATGTAGGCAGGTAAAAGGATTAGTTGTAATTATGATCTGAGCTAGTGTATTCATGAAGTGGGGGCAGCCCCTCCCGTTCAGGTGTTTTTCTGTGACACCGGCCTTAAAACATTTACCTGAAAGGCGTGTTAAAAGAGCAGTCATTTAAAGTTCTTTCCTTGGCATTCATGAGATGTTTCTCATTACCTGGAAAACACAAGGCAAGTTGGTGCTGCTTTTTAGCATGAATCGCCTGATGGGGTTTTTTCTTTCCTTTCCCTTCTGTCTTACACTTCCAATTCTTGATTCTTCTGTAAGCAAATTTTCAAAGTGGTCTTTGTAAGTGAGACAAAGATGGGATCCAATTGAACTGATCCACATCCATTAATATATTTAGAGAGAAGAAGGAATTTATTATTCCTCTAAACGGGGATCCTGCCGAGGTCCTTGGAATGACCCGCCCTAGTTATTGTATTCACTCCTCTGGGGCTCCGATCTCCCCAGGCCAGAGCTTCTCAGTACTCATGCTGAAACCCTTCCCTTCCATATCCCCACCAGCGATAGATTACATTTTTCTTTATAGTTCAAAATAATGAAGTTTCAGTTCATAGATGTACACTTTTATGTGATCCAATATCTTTAAGAAAAGCAGAGTTCAAAAGAAAGCTTAGATTTTGAGTATGTAGCTCATCCGGCTATAGCCCAAGAGAGTTGAGCATGTACTACTCAACTTATTTGTTGAGGCTAAAATGGATAGAGTACTTTGGCTGGTCCATCACTAAAATTTCGGAGGACGAGTATGTCCAGTTATCAGAACTCAGTTCTTTACTTTTTGCCTGATTTAGACTTGAACTCATCACTTCACTTTTGAATCCACATTGTCATATCCCCTTTTCAAAAGAAATATTTGGCAACAAAGAGTCAACCAGTACTCAAGTTTAAAGTTTAAAAGATCTCAGACCGTATTTCTTTCTCAGGCCCGAACCCCCTAATCAGGTAAAATGGGCTCCAATTGTTAAAATTACATAGTTTGAATCTCAGCTTTCTGCTTCTCCTGGGTGGGTTATTATTAGGTTTTGCCTCAAAGGAATATAATGTTTTGTTCTTGCTGTTGAAAGAGGTTTAAACAATTTGGGCTCTGCCATTCACACTTAAAGAGAATGTATTTTAAGTAGAAAATAAAAAATAAAACAGCAAAAAAACAAATAACACCATCATTATTAAAGGAAGCGCAAATCTTAAAAGTTGTGAAGATGTGAAATGAAGCGCATCTGTTTCCTGCAAATATTACCCCACCACCTGGAACAGGTATTTTTACTGTTGAGAATCAATACATATTCAATGGTGTATTCTTCAGAGTGTGAAGATCTCACCTTTTATTGTAAAATTCATATGAATGAAAAATACAACATGACTGATAATTTTGATTTCCTTTTTTTCCTCCATCCTCATTTGGAGGAGGTTTGTATAGGTAACATGTAATTCTAACACAAATATGTTTGTTCACATTTCTTTTAAGAGTCTTGATTCAATTAAATACACTTAAATCCTTCATAATTCAATATATCTGATTGTAGCAGTTTAGTCACATATTTTCCTGTTTTAATAGTTAAAGAATAATGAAAAAATAACATTGAGTATGTAAATACCTAAATCTTGAGTAAAGACCAGTGTGTTTCCATTCAGCACATATCAAGGACAGAAATTTTAATGATGTTATAATGTAAGTTTGAAGCAATGTGGTATAATAATAATAGTAACAATAATAATAATTAGCAATAATTTATTGCTTATTATGTATGGGGCACTATTCTAAGCACTTTATGTTATAACTAATTTAATCCTGACAACCACTATATTATTAACCCCATTACAGAGATTAGAAAAGAGGCCCAGAGAAGTTAGGTAATTTGGCCAAGGTAACTCAGCAAATATGTGATGGAGCTGGGAATCAAATCCATTAAGCCTGGCTCTAGAGTTTGAGCTTTCAACTTCTAAATAGTGGAAAAGGCCATAGCTCACATTCCCATCTGCCACCAAATAAATCTATGGAATTTTTAATTAATATAATTCAGTATCTTTGGGCCTTGGCATTTTCAACTATGGAGGGATAACCTTGGATTCCAAACTGCATACTTTTTGATGCTTTTTTAGCTTTAGAAGTTTAAATCACCATCTACTTTAAAACTGATGTAGTATCAACCAGTCAGGTACTGGTTAAATAAATTTTGGGATAGTTATACAGTGAAATTCTATGATGACATTAAAAAAGAATTCAGGTAGAATTCTTTATTATGACATAGAAGAAATGTCTATGATAAGTAAGAAAAATAATGCACTATTTCTCTAATTGTAAACATGCTATGTTCCCATTTTTAAAAAAAATTTTTATTAATTAAAAAAAATTACAAGAAACACAAACATTCCCAACACATACACTCAACAATTCACAATATCATCACAGTTGCATATTCATCATCATGATCATTTCCCAGAACATTAGCATCAATTCAGAAAAAGAAATAAAAAGACAACAGAAAAATAAAACAAAAACAGAAAAAAAAAATTTTACATACCATACCCCTTACCCCTCCCTTTCATTGATCACTAGCATTTCAAGCTGAATTTATTTTAACATTTGTTCCCCCTATTATTTATTTTTATTCCATATGTTCTACTCATCTGTCGACAAGGTAGATAAAAGGAGCATCAGAGACAAGGTTTTCACAATCACACAGTCACATTGTGAAAGCTGTATCATTATACAATCATCATCAAGAAACATGGCTACTGGAACACAGCTCTATATTTTAAGGCAGTTCCCTCCAGCCTCTCCATTACATCTTGAATAACAAGGTGGTGTCTACTTAATGCATAAGAATAACCTCCAGGATAACCTCTCCACTCTGTTTGGAATCTCTCAGCCATTGACACTTTGTCTCATTTCCCTCTTCCCCCTTTTGGTAGAGAAGGTTTTCTTAATCCCTTGATGCTGGGTCTCAGCTCATTCTAGTTTTTCTCAATCCCTTGATGCTGAATCTCAGCTCATTCTGGGATTTCTGTCCCACGTTGCCAGGAAGATCCACACCCCTGGGAGTCATGTCCCATGTAGACAGGGGGAGGGTGGTAAGTTTGTTTGCTGTGTTGGCTGGAGAGAGAGACCACATCTGAGCAACAAAAGAGGTTCACTTGGGGGGTGACTCTTAGGCATAATTTTAAGTAGGCTTGACCTATCCCCTGTGGGGTTAAGTTTCATATGAACAAACCCCAAGACTGGGAGCTCAGCTTATAGCTTTGGTTGTCCACACTGCTTGTGAGAATATCAAGAATTCAACTTGGGGAAGTTGAGTTTTCCCCCGTTCTCACCATTCCCCGAAGGGGTATGTTCCCATTTTTGACAGAAAAGAGAGAGAGTTGTATGTATTCTAATCTATGCATAGAAAAGTTGAAAAACTGAAAACTGATGATCTCTGAGACATTAGAATACAGGGGGATGTTTACTTTCTCCTTGATACATTTCTGATTGATTGAATTATGTTTTAGAAGTAGATACTACTTTAGAAATCAGAAAAAATAGAGAAAACAGAAAGACGGTTGCCTGAGCCATTAGGTTGTAGACCAACTTTCAAATTGATGGAGATTTATTTACTTCTGTGGCCTGTGAGATGATTATATGACCTCTAGTTGTTTTTGTAGCTTTTTAGACCATCTTATGTTTTTAAAATTATTTGTTAGCTTTTTGCATGATTCCTTATGAATAAAATGAGTTGGTGGTTGAATTTATTTTATTCCATATATTCACTGATGATTATCTGATACCGGATTTTAATTTACCTTTTTGTTGACATTGACTGTCTCTTGAATATTGCTGCCTGGTTATATATTGACCACAGACTGCTTGATTTTGAGAGGAGCATCCCAATTATGAGGGTGGGAGCTGTTAAAAGAAAAGTATAGTTCTGACTCAAGGCTTACGGTTCCAAGCGCTTCCAAGCGGCTTTATCTTTCTTTTTCCTTCTGTAAATCAAATACAGCAGGCAACAGATTCAGACAATTAATGATTTTCATTCTTATTCTCCCAAAGCCGGCAGTATATAAGAATATATGTCTCATTTAAAATTTTATTGCTTTTAAAAACACATTTACTCTTCTGTACTTATGTTATTCTTACAAATGTGTTTTAAAGCCTAAGCCTAGGAATATTTTTTTCAGATCTTTCTGAAACACTTGAATGAATTACTGATTAAAATATGGGTAGTCAAATAGAAAGCCCACGTTAAAAAATGAGATAAAACCTTCATCTCTTCCATTAACCCAATCAAATCTTGATTCTAGGTTATTTTAACGGATATATTCAGTTTGCTTGGGATTGCCCATGATTCATTTTATCCATTGATTTATACATTTCACAAGCCTGCTATGTAGCCAAGCATGATGATACAAAGTTGAATAAAGAATGATTTAGAGTCAAACCATATATGTAATGGGAGAGGTAGACATTCAGGAATCTGGACTAAATAATATGAAAATATAAAGTGTAGTATGAGCCTAGAGAGGGAAGGGAGAGTTTGGCAACCCAGGGCCTTGAGAAATAAGAATGGACAAAAGAAATATGGATTTATTTTCTGTGTAAATTAAAATCCCAAGTATCTCAAGAGATATCTTCATGTCTTTTCCATCTATTAGTAGAGAGGAACTGGAAAGATAGAGCCCTGTGTAGGGCACCCCCTCTTCAGGCCAACCCTTTGGAATTTCAAGTAGCATGACTAAAGGTCCCCTTGAGAAGTTTGTACAACTAAAGGTAAAACTCTCCTTGGCAGGAGAAAGATCAAAGATGATTCACTTTGTTTGTATGAGATGTCAGGTAGGCCAGAGTAGATTCAGGTAGTTTAAAACCTATAAATAGCAGTGTGTACAAGTACAGAACTATGTAATGTTGCTCTACCTCCCCACTTTCCTACAAAGGTATATATTTCTTTTTTTTTGCCAGGTCAAAGATTTTTATTAGAATGAAATTTGAAAGATTTTTCGCTTTAGGTGGCTGGAAAGTATGTCCAGCTGAAAACCATCAACTGTTTACACTACATGCTTCATTTGAATTGTGTTTCTGGACACAAGTCAAGTATGACAACTGTGAGTTTTAAAACTTTCTCTAACTTGAATCAAAAATGTTTTTGTACCAAAATACAAAGGTCTTTTCTATCCTCTCCTGGCAAGGCCCTGTGGAGGTTATCAAAGTGAAGGCTATATTTCGGGGTCTCATAAAAATGCAGGAGTCTTAGACTTGCGTCGTTTCTTATCCTTGTCTGTGCCCTCCCAGTAATGGTTTATCAGTTCCTGCTCATGACCCTCATAACGTCCGTGCCTCTGACGAGGAGAAACTAATAACTTATGTCATGTGTTTTGTCTGCTTTATAAATGTTCAGGCTCCTTCCTTGGTGTTATAGCTTCTTGACAATTAGAGTTAGGTTATAAAGGGGAAATATGCTGTCAAAGAAGTCAGGTGCATTAGGAGGAGACACTATAGAATGTAATTTTTTAATGGGCATAATTCCAAAGAAGGGCAGTGAGGATTCTGCAGGCTTCTACCATAGTCTTCCATAGACTACCTGAAGCGAGATGTAACTTTCTATTTTGGGATCTTTTCTTTTGCAGTCTTATGATCCATGTATATCAGCCCCAGATTATACAATTTGTGTTTTTAAAAATTTGGTCATGGTTATTATGGCAAAAAAATTGCATTTTATACTCATAAACCCAAACAATTTATAA
>PVIY010029814.1:0-31643 GCA_004026745.1 Myrmecophaga tridactyla | reverse complement strand
TGACAAATAAAATCCAAAGGATAAGATGGTGAATTCAAGAAATGTCTTTTCAGTAATAACTTTGAATGGTGACAGACTAAACGTACCAATTAAAAGATACAGATTGATAGAATGGTTTAAGAAATACAATCCAGCTACATGCTGCTTACAAGAGACTCATCTTAGACACAAGAATACAAATAGATTGAAAGTGAAAGGATGGAAAAAGATTTTCCATGCAAGTTGTAACCAAAAGAAAGCAGTGGTAGCTATACTAATATCAGATAAAATTGACTTTAAATGTAAAGACATCATAAGAGACAAAGAAGGACACTATATACTAATTAAAGGGTCAATTCACCAAGAAGATGTAACAATCATAAATGTTTATGCTCCAATAACATTTGGAGCATAAATCAAGGAGCTCCAAAGTACATGAGACAGACATTGGCAAAACTGAAGGGAATGATTGATGTTTCAACAATAATAGTAGGAGACTTCAATACACCACTCCCCTCTATAGATAGAACAACCAGACAGAAGATGAACAAGGAAATAGAGAAGTTAAAAAACTTGATAAATGAATTATACTTAGCAGACATATATATGGGTCATTGCGCATCAAAGCACAAGGTTATACATTCTCCAGGATAGATCATATGCCAGGGCACAAAACAGGTCTTTATATATTTAAAAATATTGAAATTATTCAAAGCACTTTCTCTGATCACAATGGAATGAAGCTGTATCTCAATAATGACCAAAGAACAAGAACATTCACAAATATATGGAGATTAAATAACACACTCTTAAAACAACCAGTGGGTCAAAGAAGAAATTGCTAGAGAAATCAGTAGCTATCTGGAGATGAATGAAAATGAGAATACAATTTATCAGAGCTATGGGTTGCAGCAAAGGCTGTGCTGAGAGGGAAATTTATTGCCTTAAATGCGTATATTAAAAAAAAAGAAAGAGCAAAAATTGAGGGCTTAACAGCAAACCTGAAGAAACTTGAGAAAGAAACTAACCCCAAAGCAAATAGAAGAGAAATAACAAAGATTAAAGCAGCGATAGATGAATGGGAGAACAAAAGAACAATAGAAAGAATCAATAGAACCCAAAGTTGATTCTTTGAGAAAATCAATAAAATTGATTGATTTTAGCAAGACTAACAAAGAAAAAGAGAGAGAGGATACAAATAAACAAAATCAGAAATGAAAAGGGTCACATAACCACAGACCCTGAAGAAATAAAAGAAATCATAAGTGAATACTATGAACAACTATATGCCAACAAACTTGACAACTTAGATGAAATAGACAAACTCCTGGAAACACACAAACAAGCTACATTGACTCAGGAAGAAATAGAAGGTCTTAGCAAACCAATGACAAGTAGAGAGATTCAGTCAGTCATCAAATACAGTACCAATCAAAAATCTTCCTACAAAGAAAAGCCCAGGGCCAGATGGCTTCATGGGGGAATTTTATCAAACATTCCAGACAGAACTAACACCAATACTCTCAAACTTTTTCAAAAAATTGAGGAAAATGGAACTCTACCTAACTCATTTTATGAAGTTAATATCATTTTAATAACAAAGCTGGGTAAAGATGGTATAAGAAAGGAAAACTACAGGCCAATCCCCCTAATGAACATAAATGCAAAAATTCTCAATCAAATATTAGTAAATCGAATCCAACAGCACATAAAAAGAATTATACACCATGACAAAGTGGGGTTTGTACCAGCAATGCAAGGATGGTTCAACACAAGAAAATCAGTTAATGTAATACAGCACATTGACAAATCAAATGGGAAAAAATCACATGATCATCTCGATTGATGCTGAAAAAGCATTTGGCAAAATTCATCATCCTTTTCTGATAAAAAAAGATTTTATCAGAAAATCTTTGATTCAAAAGATATGAATCGAATGTAACTAACTCAATATGATAAAGTGAATATATGAAAAACTGATAGCCAGCATTGTACTCAATGGAGAGAGACCGAAAGCCTTCCCCCTAAGGTCAGGTACAAGACAAGGATGCCCACTGTCACCACTATTAGTCAACATTGTGCTAGAAGTTCTAACTAGAGCAATCAGGCAGGACAAAGAAATAAAAGGCATCCAAATTGGAAAGGAAGAAGTAAAACTCTCATTATTTGCAGATGATATGATACTATACTTGGAAAATCCTGAGAATTCTACAGCAAAGTTATTTGAGCTAATAAACAAATTCAGCAAGGTGGCAGGATATAAAATTAATGTGCAAAAATCAGTAACATTTCTATACACAAGCAATGACCTCACTGAGGAGTCAGTTAACGAAAACATTTCATTCAAAATAGCAACTAAAAGAACCAAATACTTAGGAATAAACTTAACTAGGGATGTAAAGGACTTGTACACAGAAAACTACATAACAATGCTAAAGAAATCAAAGGAGATCTAAATAGGTGGAAAGACATTCCCTGTTCATGGATAGGAAGGCTAAATATAGTTAAGATATCAATTCTCCCCAAATTGATCTACAGATTCAATACAGTACCAATCAAAATTCCAACAATCTACTTCTAACATTTAGAAAATATTATGCAGCAGTAAGACAAAATGATGTCCTGAAGCACATGACAAAATAGATGAGCCTTGAAGACATAATGCTGAGCAAAATTAGCCAGACACAAAAGGAAAGATACTGTGTGAGTCCACTTTTATGAACAGCACAAAAGTATAATTAGAGGCTTATAATACAGAATACAGGGGACTAAAAGATAAATAGAAGCTAGAGATGGGTGAACCGTTAGCTAATGAGGTTGAACTCCAATGTAAGGGAATAGATAGGTGTGAAGGTGATTCTCTAGTAGGTCTAGAAGTAACATTACCATATTGAAGATGAACAAGATTGAAAGGGGTTGTATAGACCTATGTGTCCTATCGACTCACACTAGAATATGAATGAGTTCTCATAAGAATTACTTCAAGGATATGATTCTTATATAAAGAGTGTTTAAGTCCAGGGTACTGGGGGTAAACTGCTATTGCATGCTATGAGCTATGTTCAAAAGGAAACCATCAGCACTATCACAGCAACAGCAGAGGTAAATAATGGAGTGTGGGACAAGAGTTAAGAGGAGGTTTAGATTTCCTATTTAGTGGGGATGTGTTTATTGGTTTTCTTTCTCTTAGGAACAATAAAATTATCTAAAATCGAGAATGTTGGTGGACTGGGGACTTTGGGTCCTCTACGTGATGCCCTATGAATGCAAGTGGCTGAAGGATGCACTGATGGAGAAATAGATTGGCAAATGATGGTGCATGCTTATGAAGAAAGTTTGTGCTGCTACAAAAAGGAACAGAGTTGTGAGGCATGCAACAATGTGAATGAACATTTGGGACATTTGGTGAGACAAAATAAACCAGAAACAAAAACAACAACAACAATGGTATGGCCACCTTTAGAAAATGCTTATAAGAAAACAGGGGCCTAGATTGTAAGCATTTAGAGCAGACACATTAAGTCCGGAGTGGTGATTATTATTTCTGGATTTTGAGGAGCTGTTTTATATATACAATCTGATACTTAGAGACAAGAACAAAGCCGAACAGATTGGAGTTAAAGTAATTCAGAATATAGGGGTAAGGAAGAAGTGTCTATATTTTAGAACCACACATATTCTGAGACCAATGGAAGAAAAGTTTTTTGATCTAGAACGGAAATTTTCTGTAGTACATAATTTAACTCAACCTATCTGTATAGCTCATTTAAACAACTGAAACACAGGAAGCACAGAATAAAAAAGAGGTCCTTTAATCCTGTATAGATTATTGTAATGTCTGGAAACATCTTAGAGAATATTAAGCAGATAATCAAAAATTATTGGCAAAGCCCCTTGAGGAATGGGAGGAAAAAAATATGGAACTATTAAAGTTTACCATCTGTGAATCTTCTGATACTGTGCCAAACTTTAGGGACACCCAAATCAATAGGCCAAGCCCTTGATCTTGAGGCTTACTCTTGTGAAGCTTATGTAGGTAGCAGAGAAGTTTAGTCCACCTATAGGTATGCTGAGTGACTTCTGAAAGCCCTCTTTCATTGCCCAGATGTGGCCTCACTCTCTGTAAGCCAAACTCTGCGAGTGAAATCATTGCCCTCCCCCATATGCGGGACACGACATCCAGGGTGAAAGTCTCCCTGGCGGCATAGGAAAGGACTCCCAGGGATGAGTTCATCCCTGGAACTGTGGGATCAACAATTCCATCCTGATCAAAAGGGGGAAAACAGGTGTAACTAACACAATATCAGTGGCAGAGAATTCAAATAGAGTTAAGCTACTCTGGATGTTGTGCTTACACAAGCTTCAGTTAGACCTTGCTACCTATCATAACCTGCCAAACTCCAACCAGGACCATTCCAGCCAATCCTAAAGAACACTTAGGACAATATATAAGATTCCACAAGGGTTCCATGCACTAGAGTAACTTTCCAGAATCCTCCAACCTCCAATTGGGTCCCTGGACCAGGTAAGTCCTGAAACCTAGAGGACCCAGCCTCTCCTGAACATCAGATAATTTCATCTCCCTATCCCATATTACTGATAGACCCTTCCAAAATGAAAAAGTTAGAATGGTCATAGCCCAAACACCCCTAAAGCGAAGGATATAAAGATCAATGGTGATGGTGGAGTTATACAGGGAAGATAGGATTTAACAAATGAATATAATTGCTGAATCATTAAATTGATCTCTTTTAGTCTCTACTATCTTAGAGCAGCTAGAATTAAAACGTAAAATTGTGGAATTGTAACCCAAGCCAAATTCTGAAATATGTTCTACAACTAATTGTGGTGCTGTGCTTTGAAATCTATTGCTTTTTTGTATATATGTTATTTTTCACAAGAAAGAAGAAAAGGTGATTGTGATGATAAAAAAAAGCATTTATTCCTTCTAGCCACCTATATTCTGGAGCAGCTAGAAGGAAAAATCTGAGTGGATGGTAAAGTAGCCCATGACAAAACCTGTCCTGTAACTACTCGTTGAAGAGTGGTTTTTAAATTATTGCTTTTTTCTTTCTTTGCTTTGTATACATGTTATATTATACAATAAAAAAAGCTTTAAAAAATGAGGGGGAGATTAAAATATTTTCAGACAGTCACTGAAAGAATTTGTGACTAAAACACTGCCTCTACAAAAAATACTAAAGGGAGTGCTACAGGCAGATAGGAAAAGGCAGGAGAGGTCTGGAGAACAGTGTAGAAAGGAAGAACAGTGTAGAAAGTAAAGGTAAAAAGAGAAAAAAATTATTAGATATTACATATAAAATCCAAAAGTCAAAATGGTAGAAGAAAGTATACTGCCTTTACAGTAATAACATTAAATGTTAATAGATTAAACTCCACAATCAAAAGACATAGACTAGCAGAATGGATTTAAAAACAGCACCCATCTGTATACTATCTACAGGAGAGTCACTTTAGGCCCAATGAAAAAGTGAGTTGAAAGTGAAAGTTGGGAAAAGATACTTCATGCAACAACAATAAGAAAAGAGCAGGAGTAGCTATACTAATATCTGACAAATTAGACTTCAAATGTAAGACAATTAAAAGAGACAAAGAAGGACATTATGTATTAATAAAAGGAAGAATTCAACAAGAAGACACAGCAATCATAAATATTTATGCCTCAAGTCAGAATGCTCCAAAGTACATGAGGCAAACATTGATAACACTGAAGGGAAAAATAGACACCTTTACCATAATAGTTGGAGAATTCAATTCACCATTCACATCAATGGGTAGAACATCTAGACAGAGGATCAGTAAAGAAATAGAGAATTTGAACAATACAAAAAATGAACTGGACTTAGCAGACATTTACAGAATATTACAGTCCACAACAGGAGGATACACATTCTTCTCAAGTGCTCATGGATTATTCACAAGGATGGACCATATACTGTGTCATAAAGCAAGTCTTAGTAAATTTAAAAAGGTTGAAATCATACGAAACACTTTATCAGATCATAATGGAATGAAGTTGAAAATTAATAACAGGCAGAGGGACAGAATATTCACAAATATATGGAGGCTAAACATGCTCTTAAACAACCAGTGGGTCAAGGAAAAAATTACAAGAGAAAATCAGTACATATCTCGGAGCAAATGAAAATGAAAACACAACATACTAAAATTTATTAAACTTTACCGTCTGGTAATCCCCTGATGCTATGTCAAAGTATATAGCAAAGTACATAGTACACAGCAAAGGCAGTGCTAAGTGAGAAATTTGTTGCCTTATACGCCTATAGTAACAAAGAAGAAAGAGCAAAAATTGAGGAATTAACTGTTTACTTGGAAGAGCAAGAGAAAGAGCAGTAAACTAACTCCAAAGCAAACAAAAAAAGAAGATTAGAGCAGAAATAAATGAAACTGAGAAAATGAAAACAATCAAGAAAATCAACAAAACCAGAGGTTAGTTCTTTGAAAAAAATCAATAAAGTCAATGGACCCTTAGCTATGTTGACAAAAAAAGAGAGGGGGGGATGCAAATGAATAAAATCAGAAATGGCAGAAGAAACATAACCATTGACCTCTCAGAAATAAAGGAGGTAATGAGAGGATACTATGAGCAACTATATGCTAAAAAAATAGACAACATAGATGAAATGGACAACTTCCTAGAAAGGCATGAACAACCAACATTGACTCGAGAAGAAAGAGACGACCTTAACAAACTAATCACAGTAAGAGATTGAATCAATTATCAAGAAGCTTCCAAAAAGAAGTCCAGGACCAGATGGCTTTACATCTTGAATGCTTCTACCAAGCATTCAAAAGAGAATTAGTACCAATCCTGCTCAAACTCTTCAAAAAAATTGAAGAGGAGAGGAAGCTACCTAACTCATTCTATGAAGCCAATATCACCCTCATACCAAAGCCAGACAAAGATACTACAAGAAAAGAAAATTACAGACCAATTTCTCTAATAAATATAGATGCAAAAATCCTCAACAAAATACTTGCAAATCAAATCCAGCAGCACATTAAAAGAATTACACACCATGACCAAGTGGGATTCATTCCAGTTATGCAAGGATGGTTCAACATAAGAAAATCAGTTAATGTAATACACCATATCAACAAATCAAAGCAGAAAAACCACATAATCATCTCAATTGATGCAGAAAAGACATTTTACAAAATTCAACATCCTTACTTGATGAAAATACTTCAAAGGATAGGAATAGAAGGGAACTTCCTCAACATGATAAAGGGAATATATGAAAAACCCACAGCTAACATCATCCTCAACGGGGAAGAACTGAAAGCTTTCCCCCTAAGAACAGGGACAAAACAAGGATGTCCACTGACACCATTGTTACTCAACATTGTGCTGGAAGTTCTAGGCAGAGCAATTAGACAAGAAAAAGAAATAAAAGGCATCTAGACTGGAAAGGAAAAAGTAAAACTCTCATTGTTTGCAGATGATATGATAGGATATGTTGAAAATCCTGAAAAATCTACAGCAAAGCTACTAGAGCTAATAAATGAGTACAGCATAGTGGCAGGGTACAAGATCAACACCCCAAAATTAGTAGTGTTTCTATACACTAGTGATGAGCAATCTGAGGAGGAAATCAAGAAAAAAAATTCCATTTACAATAGCAACCAAAAGAATCAAACATTTAGGAATAAATTTATGGATACAAAAGACCTAAACACAGAAAACCACAAGAAATTGCTAAAGAAATCATGGAAGACCTAAATAGATTGAAGAGCATACCGTGTTCATGGATTGGAAGACTAAATGTAGTTAAGATGTTGATTCTACCCAAATTGACTTTTAGATTCAATGCAATACCAATTAAAATCCCAAAAACTTACTTTGTAGAAATAGAAAAGCCAATAACAAAATTCATTTGGAAGGGTGCCCTGAATAGCTAAAAATATCATGAGAAAGAGAAATGAAGTAGGAGGTCTCATACTACCTGACTTTAAAGCATATTACGAAGCTATAGTGGTCAAAACAGCATAGTACTGGTATAAAGATAGATACACTGACCAGTGGAATTGAACAGAGTGTTCAGATATAGACCCTTTCACCTATGGACAATTGATCTTTGACAAGGTGGTCAAGCCAATCCACCTGGGGCAGAGCAGCCTCTTCAATAAACAGTGCTTAGAAAACTGGATATCCATATGCAAAAGAATGAAAGAGGATCTGTATCTCACACCCTATAGAAAAATTAACTCAAAATGGATCAAAGACCTAAACATTAGAGCTAAGACCATAAAATTTTTAGAAGAAACTGTAGGGAAATATCTTATAAAACTTGTAATAGAAGGCAGTCTCCTAGACTTCACACCAAAAGCACAAGCATTCAAGAAAGAAATAGAGAGATGGGAACTCCTCTAAATTAAACATTTTTGTGCATCAAAGAACTCTGTCGAGAAAGTAAAAAGGCAGCCAACACAATGTGAAACAATATTTGGAAACCACATATCAGATAAGGGTTTAGTATCCAGAATATATAAAATGTTCTTCAACTCAACAACAAAAAGTCAAACAACCCAATTAAAAAATGGGCATGTCTCAGAAGAGGAACTACAAATGTCTAGTAGGCGCACAAAAAGATGCTCAACTTCACTGGCTATTAGGGAAATGCAAATCAAAACCACAATGAGAGATCATCTGACACCCACTAGAATGGCCATTATTAAAAAAAAAAAAAAAAAGCAGGAAACAACAAGTAAACAAGTACTGGAGAGGATGTGGAGAAAGAGGCACACTTAGCCCCTGCTGGTGGGAATGTAAAATGGTACAACCACTTTGTAAGGCAGTTTGGCAGTTCCTCATGAAGTTAAGTATGGAATTGCCATATGATATAGCAATCCCATTGCTAGGTATATATTCAGAGGACATGAGGGGAAGCACACAAACAAACATTTGCACACCAATGTTTATAGCAGCATTATTTACATTTGCCAAGAGATGTAAACAGCCCAAATGTCCATCAAGAGATTAGTGGCTAAACAAGCTGTGGAATATTCATACGATGGAATATTACACAGTTGTAAGACAAAATGAAGTCATGAAGCATGCAACAATGTGGATGGACCTTGAGGACATTATGCTGAGTGAAATTAGCCAGAAACAAAAGTACAAATACCATATAGTCTCACTAACATGAACTAACATTAATAAGTGAACTTAGAGAATTAAAGTTAAGAACACAGGTTATCAGGGCATAGAAATAGGGTAGAGATTGAGCAATTGGTACTGAAGGAATACAGATTGTGCAACAGAACTAATTGTAAAAATTCTGAAATGGATAGCACAATACTACCTGATTGTAGCACAATAATATAAATATACTGAATGAAGCTGAATGTGAGAATGATAGAGGGAGAAAGGCTGGGGGCATGTAGGAAACCTGAAGGAAAGATAGAGGATAAAAATTGAAGCAGTATAATTTAGGTATGCCTAGAGTGGACAATGATGGTGATTAAATGTATAAATTAAAAAAACTTCTTTGCATGAGGGAGAACAAATGAATGTGAGTATTGCAGGGTGTTGAAAATAGATGGTATATGGGAAAAAGTACAATCAATGCAAGCTAGGGCCTATAGTCAACAGTAATATTGTAAGATGCTTCCATTGAATGTAACAAAGGCATTATGTTAAAACTAAATGTCAATAGGTTGGGGGAATTGGAAAAGGGTATGGATACTTTGTGCAAGAAAAGGAAATGTCTTCAGGTAGAGTATGGTGGCAAAGGCATGACTAAACATTTAGGTTGGATTGTATGATATGTGAATAAAATTGTTTAAAAATGAACAGAGAGAAACAAGTGCTAGAGAAAATGCAGAGAAAGAGATGTCCCTACTGTCGGTAGGGAAAATGAGAGGTGCAGCCCCTTGGAGGGCAGTGTGGTGGTTCCACAGAAGGCTAGGGTGGGGTTGCCATGTGATCCTGAAACCCCGTTGCTCAGTATATACCTGAGGAACTGAGTGTGGGGATAAGAATGGACATTTGCACACTGGTGTTTATGGAGGCAGTGTCCCCAATCCACAATGAATGGAGGTGGCCTAAGGGTACAATGACTGCAGAATGGAAGGGGGAACTATGGTGTATACATGCAATGGACTACTAAGCAGCCAAGGAGGAATGAAGTTGTGAGGCATGCAACTAGATGAATGAACCTTATGGACTGTATGTTGAATGAAATGTCAGGAACAAAAAGACAAATATCATCATGCCTCAATCATGTGGACTAACTATAATATAAGAATTCAGTGAACTAAAGTCGAGAACATGGGTTATCTGGTTGGGCCCTATTGTAAAGTGCGCTAGATTGTAAGCTCTTATGGAAGTCACATATATTCAGGAGGTGTAACTGTTAATTTAAATTTTGAGAAATGGAGCTGTTTGTATACATTATGGTTGTTCCCAGAAACTTTGGGTACTTATGTGACACCTGAGACTCAAAGAGTTACAGCTGTGAAGCTATGGAAATCAGCAGTACCCAATACAAAAACTATTTAAAAAGTTGAAAAAGTGATCAGACTTCTAGTAGAGATATGAAGGAAGCTGATCTGGATAGGACTAAGGTATATGAGAACACAGGGAAAAGGATAATATCATCCATATTTTAAAACTACAACTTCTGTGTGAGACCAAAGGGAGAGATATTTCTTGGGTGCAAAATTTATATTTTGGGTAGCTAATTTAACTTGTATGGTCAGTTTAGTTGAACATCATAAGTGCATAAAATCTTGAACAGGGCAGGAGATTTTGTTGGTTTGTTTAGGTTAGTGTGAGGCCCCAATAAATTTCAGAGTAATTTGGGCAGTGAATAAAGAATTATTTGCAAAGTCCCCTTGGGGTTATAAGGAGAAAGGAAGAAATATTCAACTTTCTCATTTGGAGAAGTTCTGATATTCTCACAAGCAGTAGGGACAAGCAAATCAATAGGCCGAGCCCTCGATCTTGGGGTTCACCTATATGAAACTCATTCCAGCAGAGGACAGGCTAAGCCTACTTAAAAGTAGGCCTAAGAGTCACCCCCAGAGAACCTCTTTTGTTGCTCAGATGTGGCCTCTCTCTCTCAAGCCAACTCAGCAGGTGAACTCACTGCCCTCCCCGCTTCATGTGACATAATTCCCAGGGATATAAATCTCCCTGGCAATGTGGGAAAGAACTCTTGGGATGAACTGGGACCTGGCATCATAGAAATGAGAAAAGGATTTTCTCATTGACCCAAAGGGAGAAGAGAGAAATGAGACAAAATAAAGTATCACTGGTTGAGAGATTTCAAACAGAATCGAGAGGTTATCCTGGAGGTTATTCTTATACATTATATAGATATCCCTTTTTAGTATTGGAGTGGCTAGAGGGGAGTACCTGAAACTGTTGGGCTAGTTCCAGTAGCCTTGATTCTTGAAGACGATTGCATAAAGATATAACTTTCACAATATGACTATGTAGTTGTGAAAACCTTGTGTCTGACGCTTCTTTTATCCAGGGTATGGACAGATAAGTAAAAAATATGGATAAAAATAAATAAATAAATAAATAATGGGGATAAAGGGTAAAATAAATTGGGTAGATGGAAATACTAGTGGTCAATGAGAGGGAGGGGTAAGGGGTATGATACGTATGAGTATTTTCTTTTCTCTTTTTATTTCTTTTTCTGGAGCGGCGCGAATGTTCGAAAAAAATTATCCTGATGAATACACAACTATGTGATGATATTGTGAGCCACTGATTGTACACCATGTATGGAATGTGTGTGTGTGTGAAGATTTCTCAATAAAAATATTTTTTAATGTGGAAAAATATTTAAAAATACAAAGTAAAAATATCAGAAATAATCCTGTGGCACCAAAACAAATGCAGTTAACACTGGAATATTTCCTTGACGTCTCCTTCTCTAGGCACATGTACATGTTTACTATAGTCCTGCCATGTTGTGTAGACAATTGTACATCCCACTCTTTTTACTTGAAATTATAACAGAAGAATTTTCTCTCAGTATTTCCTTTGACTCTGTTCCCTGCACCATCTACTTCCTTTCCCGTTCAACCCTTTGGCAGAAAAATGTGTAGAATACACCAGCAACTGTAAGGCATGCAGGCTTTTTTCAATTTGAGCAAAGAGAGGAGGAAGAGGGATTAAAAGAGCCAGGCTCATGTTTCTCGAAGATGATTGTATAATGATAGAGCTTTCACAATGTGACTGTGTGATTGTGAAAACCTTGTGTCTGATGCTCTTTTTATCTACCTTGTCAACAGACGAGTAGAACATATGGAATAAAAATAAATAATAGGGGGAACAAATGTTAAAATTAATTTAGTTTGAAATGCTAGTGATCAATGAAAGGGAGGGGTAAGGGGTATGGTATGTATAAATTTTTTTTCTGTTTTCGTTTTATTTCTTTTTTTGAATAGGTGCAAATGTTCCAAGAAATGATCATGATGATGAATATGCAACTATGTGATGATATTGTGAATTACTGATTATATATGTAGAACGGAATGATCAAAATCGGAATGTTTGTGTTTCTTTGGTGCTTTTCTGGTATTTAAAAAAATAAAATTAAAAAAAAATTTTTTAATGCACAGGAAAATACAAAAAAAAAAAAAAAAAACAGCAAGTCTCTGTGACCCTCACCAGGCTGCCGAGATGAGCAAATGGCACTCTATCTGTAAGGGTGCCTTGTAAATGGCTATATTTATTCGAATTTTCGCCATTAATAACTAAATGCATTTCTCTAACTTTTAAAATAAAGTTCACGAAACAGTCTCACTTGCCAGCTGAGGGTACTTTCCTGCCACAGCTCATGCTACAGGCAAAATAGCAATTGTTCCAGAGAAATCAGTGATTTGTTTTGTGTTGATGGCAACGGGGTTTTCCAAAAGTACTTGCAGTTTCAGGTGAGGAGAGGATGCTATTCTGAGAGCTCCTGATAACAAAGGGATCCAAACTCACAGGCTTTGAAGGTGCTTAATTGAAATTCATATCAAAACAGAACTCTGGGGTAGCTCAACCTGAGTACTATGGATGCTGAAACTAAATCCCCAGGTCACAGAAGTAGCATGACTGAATAAATCTGGTTTGCTGGCACAGAAATGACATTTTGACTGGAATTAAATTGTCTTCAGTTAACAGAACGAAATTTCTGTTATTCTTTGACTTGGATTTTCTTCCCTCACCCCCCAAGACAACATGGACAGGACCCAGGTACTCTCAGTGACTCAGGAAAGGCATTTTGCAAACCTGGGCTCACTGGGCCTCCAGCACCTCTGCTTGTCTTGAAGAACAGAGCCAAGGGAAGACGGCACCCCATCCCCCATCCTCGTCTTGGGACTCACCCCTTTCATTTCGTGCACCCCACGCATCAGCTGGACGGCCAGTGTCTCTGTCCCCCCCGCCACCCGCACAGACTCTCCCCATCTCTCACCTGGACCATTGCAGCTCTCCTGTCCAAGCCCAGGGAGAGAACACGTAAACCATACCTGCCGGTACCCTGCTCATCGCCCTGCCCGCCTCCCGTCGCACTCAGATCCCAAATGCCTCACCTGGCACTTGCGCCCCCCACCCCTGTCCTGCCGCCAACCTGCCGCTCCCACACACCGAGCCCCAGCCGCTCACACCCCCTTTCCAGCTCCTGTACACCTCACCCTGGCTCCTGCCTCACCCTGTGCTCCCGCCTCTGCCCAACTCACCCCACAAAGGATTCCTGACCACGCCGTTCTCGGCTCCAAGGGACTTCCTCGCTGGGACTTCCCTGAGCGTGCCCCTGCCTTATTTCTTTTCTAGCACACTCACTCTCAGAAGGAATCTTGATTCATTCATTTAGGGGTTTATTTTCTGTCTCCCAACCCGAATGCAAGCTCCTCGTAAGCAGGGGCGTTATTGAGCTCCATCAACCCTGTGTAAGGACCAGCTGGTACTTAATGGTTATCAATTGAATGAAATAAGAAGGAAAAGACCTGGAGAATTATACTTGGGGACATCAGTTCCAAGCCAATCAACCTCTCCTTGGTTTTTACCACTAGCTTCCTGCAAATTGGATTCATCTCTGAGTTATGAAAAGATTCCCTCAAAATTCATTAAGGTCAGTCAAATGAAAGTCTTATTTCTAGTAAGGAAAAAGCAAAACCATGAATTTAGTAAAATGTCAATTGCCCTAAGGAGTGAAACATATTTTAAAATCTCCTATTTGCTCTTTTGTGGTAGTATTCTTTGTCCGAACCTTTTCTCCAAATCATATTCACGCCTCATAGGCGGAAGAAAAGTGTTTCCAGAATACCACGAGACGCTCGGCTAAATGGACTTCATAAATTTAAGCGTCTCCCTAAATGTAGCAGAGCTGGTGGGTTGGAACTAAAAAGAGGGCGGGAGAAATCATGGCAATGTAGAATTTAGAGATTATCCCGGAGAGAGAAAAGACTCTAAATTTAGAGCCCAGAAGCCTTCCGAGTGGGAGGGGTTGGAGCACCCAAGCCCCCCACCATGTGGGCGGGGGGTCCCCGGCTTCTCCCAGCTCCACTCCCTTGGTCTCAGAGGTGGGCAAACAGTCCGTTCTGGCCAATCACAATGCTCTACCATCCTGCCCGCAGTGATTGGCCCGGGCTGGTCACATGCTTCGGCCTGGCCAATCAGAGCCTTTGGCTGTGACTTCCTGCTCCAGCGGGTCTGGTCCTAGCGGATTAGGTTCTCGATCGGGAAGGTCTTGCAAGCAGCAGAGACGGACAGATGGGGCGCCGAGAGAGAGTCCGGAGGGCAGTTAATCCCACAATGGGTGTCCACTCCGCGTCCTTGCCCCCGGGTCAGCCGGCAACCCGAGCCCGCGCCCGCCCCACCCCCCAGCCTCTGCATCTGTCCCGTGGTCCAGGGCCTTCTCCAGCACGCGGGCTTGTCCGGGGCAGCCAGGCTCGGACCCAGAAGTGCAGGGAAGCCTGCTGCCCAGAGCAGACCTCACCACTAGGAAAGGGGAGTTGCTGGAAGGGCCCCCAGCACCCCCTCCCCTGGCGCGTGTAGGGAAGTGGCTCGCCATGCACATCCTTGCGGGCATTCTGGCTGCCGGCCCCACTGGCCCCACGTCCTGTCCTGGGCTTCTTGGGACATCTACGTAAACTCCCTGCACCCAAGTCCTTGTCTCAGGCCTGGCTTTCGGGGCACCCGAACTCCTCAGAAATGGCGTGGCTGCCGTCATCCTTTTAGGGTTTCCCCTGTGCCCTTCTGAGGATTTGGTGGCCCAAGCCCGGAAATTCCCTTTTTGCCTCCACACCTATGATTGAATTGGGCTCTGTCATTCTCAGAAAAGAATCCTGAAACAGAGCAGGGGGGTGAGTCACTGCAGATCCCCAGGCTTTGAGGGAAGCGGCCGGTGGAGGCTGCAGCCAGTGGAGTGGAGGCCCTAGTCACAGCGCCAGCAGCACAGGCAGGAGGCTGAGTCCCTGCCAGGGCACCGGACAAGGCCAAAACCTTGGACTTGGGGGCGGAGTGAAACGCCACCCAGAGCACTCCAGTTGGGGCAGCCAATGGGAGGGGAGGAGTCTGCAGGCCCTCAGATGACAAGCTAACAGTCAGGAAGCCCCTCGAGCCTGTTCCAGTCCACAGTGGGCTGGCACTGTCCGGGGGCTGCATCCCAAGTGTTCCATCATCCATAGAAAGTGTTCCATGTCCGAGAGAAAGAGGACATCTTTCCTCATGGCGATATCCAGCTACAAAGCGCTTCCACCCCATCATCTAACTCCATCTTCTCAGCGATGCGAGTTTTGTACGCATTTCCCCAATGAGACAGCGAAGGCGCGGGAAGGGGAGGGGGCTGCCAGTCCATGCTGGGCACATCCCTGGAGAGAGAAATCAACTTGCCAGTCTCCGGAGCCTGGGCGTGGCCAAGTCTTTCAAACGCGCATAAGTAACTTCACTTTTGGCTCTCCCATCCAGCTGTGCGCATGCTTACAGACTTGAATTGGTGGCCACATGCTCAGAGTGACTCAGTGACATACACGAATAAGCACAAATCTACCAGCTGTTCATTCAGACAGTCAACAGAGAAGCCTCAGGAATTTACTTCGATCTGGAATCAGAAATCTTGAAATATAGTTTTTTGGTTCTTATTTCACTTTGTGCTCTCAGAGATAAACTGATGTTTGTTTAAAAGAGGTGTTTTGCATAAAGACCAGGAGAGCACTTTAATAATGTCAGTATAACTAAATATAACTAAAGTAACTATTTTTATTAGATAGTTAAGCATCCAAATTTAAAAACTATAAAAGAGATATCCTTGTGTTCCATGGAGATCTATTTCATGCAAGTAGCCAATTATTTCTCATAACAACACTGAGTCATGTAAGACATCTTATTGCTAATCAGTCACATAAGCTGCTGGGAGACGGCTCCTATCCTACCACATAATAAGGAATAGGAAACAGGTCAGACTTTAATTGCAGAGTTGTGGGAAATTCATTCTTCTAATCACTACCACACATCTGTCCATCTGTCCAGCAGCCAGGAACTAAACTGAAGAAGTTTTCTTTCCCTGATACATAAACTGTAAAATTTTCCTAATGCAAACTAATGGTCAGAAAGAACCAATCAATTTTGGTGAGAAATATCAGCTGTAGGGCTTGTTTAAGACTTTTAAAAATGTTCTTTTAAGTCCAAATATAATCTTCTGTACAGCACAAAACAATCAATATAAAAGTGTTACCCACTCAGAGTAAGTGTGCAAAGTATCAAGTAAAAGAAACTAAAAACGCCTTTGAAATCCTATGGTAGAGTGTTTGACGAGTTCTGGATAACTCTTCCCATCCCTGCATGCTAGCCCCTTCACAACATTACTTTACCACTCCTCCCGTCACGATGTGAAGTCTGTTTCCCCTTGAATCTGGAATGGCCTTGTGACTTACTTTGACCAGTACGTAGTGGACATGACATTGTTGAATTTTGAGCCTAGGCCTTAAGAGACCTTGCAGCTTCTACTTTTGTCCTCTTGAAACATTGCAACCACCATGTATAACCCAAACTAGCACACTGGAGAGGAATGACCATGTGAGGGAGAAGCAGGCCCAGCTGATGGTCAGCACCAACAGCCAGATGTTTGTAAGGCCCTCTTGGAACTAACAGCACGGGAGGATCACCGCATCGCTGCAGCCACAGAAGAACTGCCCAGCTGAGCCCAGCCCGAGTTGCTCTACCACGGAACTGTCAACATCAAAAAAGTGAGTTTTGTTTAAAGCAACTAAGATCCGGGGTCGTTTGTTGTGCAGCAACAGATAACTTATACAAATAGATTTTAATAAACATGGAAAATACAAAAATACATAAAAGTACAAAAAAACAGAAACAATATAACCCTTACAGTCCCATCTCCAACATTAAATACCATTAATATATTGGTATATTTCTTCCAAATTTTTTGTTCTTCAGTCTTTACAAAAATGGAAACAAATAAATATTGTTTTGTAAATTTGTTTTCTAATACACCCAATATGAATATTTTCTGTGTCATAAAATAGTATTCAACATCATCTTAAGCAATTGCTTAGTATAATCTTTTATCATGGGTCCTTTAGAAAACACAGCTTTCAGCAAGACTTAAAGTGCTGATACTTTATTTGGAAGCTACAAGCTCAGGGCATTAACAATAAGAAGAAAGGAAAACTATAAAGCAGTGCTGTGTTACTGTGTGGGCTGCTATTTCATGACAATCTGCAAAAAAAGATACTCACTCAATAGGCATGTGCTTGCGACATAAGAAGCTTCTCCAAAAGGCTGTAAGGAAGAGTCATGCCAAGTAGTAGATCCTAGAGGGAAGAAAGGAGAGCGATTTATTTGCCCAGTTCCCTTCTGTCTCCCATTCCCAATAGGTCAAGGGCCACTTCCATAGGGAGCTAACTCTCCTACACTACTGGGCTGCATCATTCCTTAGTGTTTGCTCAGGAAACCCAGACTTGTGTTTTATCCAAGTTCAGCAGTTGAGGGTTGTTCTAGTTTGCTAGCTGCCGGAATGCAACACACCAGAGACAGATTGGCTTTTAATAAAAGGGGATTTATTCTGTTTGTTCTTCAGAGGAAAGGCAGCTAACTTTCCACTGAGGTTCTTTCTTACGTGGAAGGCACAGGATGGTCTCTGCTGGTCTTCTCTCCAGGCCCTTGGGTTCCAACAACTTTCCCCGGGGTGACTTCTTTCTCCATCTCCAAAGGCCTGGGCTGAGCTGCGAGTGCTGAGATGAGGAATGCCAAGCTGCTTAGGCTGTGCTACGTTGCGTTCTCTCATTTAAGCACCAGCCAATTAAGTCAAACGTCACTCATTGCAGCAGACACGCCTCCTAGCTGACTGCAGATGTAATTAGCAATAAATGAGGTTCACGTATCATTGGCTTATGTCCGCAGCAACAAGACTAGGTATGCTCACCTGGCCAAGTTGACAACTGAATCTAACTAACACAAGGGTGAATATGTGCAGGTGGGGTGCCAACCGCGAAAGACGGAAAGGAGACAGTCGAGGGTATCTGAGAAGGCACACACGTTTGTGTCCAATACATGTGCATATAGCATAGTTAATTTAATAAATTGTTTCACTCCTTTCATTGTTTCCCATTTATTATTTTTACAAGCAATGTTGTGGTACGCATTCTTGTAGGTTAACCCTTGTTCTCATCTGTAACTATTTTCTTAGCATAAATTCCCAGCCCTGAAATTATTGAGTCAAAGGTTATGTATATTTTTGAGGCTTTTGATAGATTATGAGACAGTCCCTATCCTAAGGATAGTACTGTTATATATGACGTAGTTTCTTGTATATTTTTTGTTAAATATATGTCAATATTTTATATGTGATACTATTATGAATGGGATCTTCTATGAATATATTCCCTAACTGGTTAGTATCTATGACGGTTCATCAAAAAGATTTTTATTTTTGTATAATCATGTTTTAATTTAGTTTTGAACCTGGTTCAAAATTGTAAAGTTTCAAAAAGTTATAGAGTAGAAAGTCTTCTCCCACTGGGTTCCTCTTCTTGGAGACAATCAATGTTACCAGTTTCTTATCTCGGCTTTTAGAGACATCTCACACAAATTCAAGCAAACACACAAGAACATATACACATAGGTAGATCATCTCATCTTAGTGCCTAAAGGGCTCTTTATTCTTCTTTTTAAATGTATTCATTATCATAGTATGGTGTACTGGTTTGAAACTGTTATATGCCCCCCAAAGCCATGTTCTTCTAATCCAATCTTGTGGGGGCAGACCTATTGTTGGGTAGGACCTTTTGATTAGTTGTTTCCATGGAAATGTGACCCACCCAGTTGTGGGTGGGACATTTTGATTAGGTTGTTTCCATGGAAATACAACCCACCCATTCAAGGTAGGTCTTAATCAGCTTATGGAGTCCTTCAAAAGAGGTTATACAGAGAGCCGAGAGAGTTCAGATGCTTGGCGACAGACAGAAGCTCAGAAAGGAGGCCACTGGAACCAGGAGCTGAAAGCACAGGGCCAGCAGTCGTTGCCGTGTGCCTTCCCATGTGACAGAGAAACCCCAGATGTGATCAACCTTTCTTGAGTGAAGGTATCATCTTGTTGATACCTTAATTTGGACATTTTCATGGCCTTAGAACTGTAAATGTGTAACCTAGTAGATTCCCTGTGTAAAAACCAATCCATTTCAGGTATCTTGCATTCCAGCAGCATCAGCAAATTAAAATATTTAGATGCTAGAATTTATTTAACCATTCCCCTATTAATGGAAATCTAGAATGTGTTTAAACTTATTTTTAAAATGCAGCAGTGAAAAATTTTGTAAACATGTAATTTCACACATATATGAGTATACCTATAGGATAAATTCCTAGATGTGGAATTAATGAATCAAGGTTTGGGCATTTGTAATTTTGATAGATTGATTAGATTATTCTCCATAGAGATTATCTCAGTTTACATCCCAACAGAAAGTACAAGATGGTCCTTTTTTTCTCTCCTTCAGCATCTACAGTGTAATATCAAACTTTCCAATCTTTGCCAATCTGATAGATGAAAAGGAGTATAGTTTTAATTTGAGTTCTCTTATTAGGAGCGAGGCCAAACATCTTTTCATGTATTTTAGAGCCATTTATTTCATTTTCTCAGAGCTACCCATTCATGTTATTTACCTATATCCATTAGATTGTGTGTTGTATGTATCTTTTAAGAACAGCAAATTTACTGAATTCTCTCTTTAGTTCTAATAGTTTGTCAGTTGCTACTCTTGGATTTTTCAGGAAGACAGTGATATCGCCTGCAAATAATTACCACTGTCTTCTCTTTTCTAATACTCCTGTCTTTTGTCTGTGCATTTATTTTCACATTGACTTACAATTTCCAAAACAGCTTTAAATAGTAGGGGTGGTAATGGCCATCCTTGTCTTATTCCTGACTTTAATGGGAAGGCTGCTGGCATTTCACTAATAAGTGTGATACTGGTTGATAGTTGGAGATTGACACTCTGTACCATTTTAAGGGAGTGCTTTCCTGTTCTGGTTTACTGAAACACTATAGGGCACTATAAAATTAAATTTTAATTTAATCAACAATGGATATTAAATTTTATTAAATATCTTTTCAGAACTGATTCTGAGAATCATATCTTTTTCTTTGACTTACAATACAATAAATGCAATATTAATAGGTTTCCTAATCCTGAACTATCCTTGCCGTTCTGAAATGGTGCGTAATCCTTTTAATAGGATGCAAGATTCAATTACTTAGTATTTTATTTAGGATTTCATTACATATATATAGATGTTCTTTTTATATTTATAGGTTTCTGTATCATGTGTATATTCACACGCGAGGTTACTATGTGGTTTTCTTTTTGGCAGTATCTGAAAAGTTTGTGTATCACAATGGATTAGATTGTTCTTAAGCAATCTTCATCTTTGAGCATCACTTGGCTTTTTTGAATCAGCAGAATTAAGCACCAGGTCTCCTATTGTACTGCAGCCCCACCTGGGTGCGAGGTGTCTGCAGGGATTTCTCCTGTTAGCGCTGCATGATCTTGGGCAAGTCCCTTAACCTCTCTCTGTTGCATCCCCCTCTTATATTTATTTTATATTATATAAAGACGATTAATAGGGTGGTGCAACAGTGGCTCAGTGGCAGAGAATTCGTGCCTGCCACACCGGAGACTGGGGATCGAATCCCAGAGCCTGCCAGTGCCAAACAAACAAACAAATAAACAAAAACCACTTAGTAGTACCCTCACACAGTGCAGTGTTTTGTGAGGATTAAGTGAAATAATGTTTACAAAATCCTTTAGCACAATGTCTGTCACAGGGCAGGTGCTCACAATATGGTAGATATCATTATTACTACGAGGCTAACTGCCTTTCTCTAGCCAGTCCTAGCCATCAGAAGGCCGTGTTGCTGATGTATCTGCTCAATAAGCCCTTTCTGAATGGTCAGATAAGGTGGTGTGAAAATGCATTGGAATGAAAAGCACTATCCAGATGTTAGCCACTGTTAGAGCAATATTGTCTGATGAGGAAATGGGATGACTTTATGCTGAACTTCTGGATGATGTAGTTCAAAGGAAACCCATACAGCAAAACAGAGAAATTCAGTAGATGCGAATATGAAGGCACCAGGAGTTGCAAACCTTGTTCCATTGTACAATGGGAACATTCCTCGGCAGTTTTGTTCACCTTAGCGATTTTAATGGACCAGTTATTTTTTCCATATTTTTTTCCAGAGGCAAAATGATGTGCCACGAAGGACCTGGCCTGTGCTAGACCCTTGAGAGAGGGATCAGGTGGGTTCTGGAGGCTGCACGGGGGCGTGAGCTGAGCTCTCCCTCCTCCCGTGAGACCTAGGCCAGGTAATGGGCTCCGTGTCCTCCCGTCCCTCCCAGTAAACCGTGAATGAGGGCCTGGAAACCCGCCTCAGCTGCTATTGTGGGAACCAGGTGGGCTGATAAAGGGAAAACGTCTAAAACAGGGCCTGGCCCCCGGACTGTTTGCTATGGTCGCTAGCACTCCCCTCCACCCTGGGTCACAAGGAAAGATCCAGGTGGCGGATGGTGAAAGTTGGGGAAAGCATATATAGCTGGTTGCCGTCAGAGACCCCTTTCCTAATCCCACCACCCTCTCCACTTGGTCCAGCTCTCAGGAACTGGCCATCAGCGGGCCAGGAAGGTGAGGAGCCCAGGCTGCGTGGATCTGTCCAGGAACTCTCCCTGACAAGAGGCCATGGGTAGTGGCCGGACGCAGGCACGCGGGGACGCCGCCAGCGGCGGCACCTCACTGGCAAAGACCCCTTGTGTCTGCCCGGATCTTCCCATGCTCTGATCTACTCGACTCGTTAGAAAAATCACTGTCCCCGTGTTGGAGCCGAGCGGGGTCCCAGGTTGAAAGTGTGGCTGTGACACACATGGGTGGGCGTGAAGCTGCCACATTTAAGTTCTGCCGCAAATCAGAGGCTCAATCAGCACATAGATCCGTGATGATTGTGTTCACTCTGCCATTGTCAACTCTTCTTTCTGTATGCTGACCTCCCCTGCCTCCCTGAGCGTCATTAGCACCCCACAGGGGAAAGACGGGGTCTTTGCATTTCACAAGTTGGCGAGCTTTCACTCCCGAGCAGAACCCCGGCACACAGATGTATTTTCGCCAAGTGGTGGTTATAATCAAGGCCTGACAAGTGACCGTCCTGCTCAGTAGCACTGCAATAAAACTCTCTGTGTTGAATGCACTTCTTGTTCTTTCTTGTTTGCAAACATGTACACAGCGAGATTGTGATAACTTCAGTGCTTGGAAAAACAAAGTCGTCTTTGAGCACTGGCTGATTTTTCTGGCTTCTGGAGAAATGTCAAACTTTTCTGAAAAAGCAGCTCTCAAGCATCCTAATCCCTCCCCCTGGGAGAAAACCCTCGGTAAAGACAAAGACCTGAAGAAAGGGAAGGTGGAGGCGGCAGGTGGGATCGCCCACCTGAAGGTAGGTGTGCACCAGGCCACCCTGCCTGATGGAGGCCAGCAGACGTGGGGCTCTGACCTGCTCTGGCCACCTGCCATATGACTTGAGAAAACACAGTCAGCCTCTCGGGGCTTTGCCGTATGAGGGAATTAAGGTCTGCTGTGCGTACTGCAAAGGACTGGTAAGAGGAGCAGACATTATAAAATTCTTAGTGCAAAGCATGACACAATATAAGGTCTCATCCTTTACAATGTCCTATGAGGTCAGCTCCTGTTAAATGCTTTGATGATGAAAAATTTAAATGACACAGGGATGCAGGATTATTTCCAAGGACTTTTAACTCTCATATCATCCAGAAATAGTTGCGTCCACAAGCTAGCACATTCTCTTTCTGTGGTCACATGCCATAAGGTGCTCCAGAAGTGACTGATCATTATATTCGGCCTTTGGACTGGTGATGGCCATGTCCACCCATGACCCTTGCTGGCACTCTTCTCCCACGAGGTCGGCCTGTAGCCAGGACCATCCCTCCTTCCTTTGAGGGGCTGTGGACAGGCTATGCCAATGTTTGCCTCATTCCTTGATCTTCCGAGGCAGACTGAGCCCTCTAAACAGTTTCTTTCCTTGGATGGTGAGTAATCAAATCAGAGGACAACCAAACTCCCTGATTGCAGAGTGACTGTATAATTTATGCTCCAACTGGGATACCTTTGAGAGGGAAAAGGGGGACAGTAGGCATCCCCTGGGGCTGTGGCAAGCAAACCAGGATGTCTGGTGACACTGCATCTCTCTCCCCGCCCACCCGGGTCTGCTCTCACTCACTATTCCCCACCTGCTTTCCCTCTCTGTAAGGAGGGGAGAAGGAGCCTCCGGGGAGAGAATAATTACTCAGACGCAGTTCTCTGATAAACACCTTGGAGCAAAAGCAGAACCTTGCAAAGGTGCCTCAATCAGTACGAGTGGAAGCTTCTGCAGCTGAAGACGTGAAGTATCTGTTTGATCTCTGGGGAGGTGAAGGAGGAAGAGGGACTCTTGGAGTGAAGCCAGAAAAAAAGGCAAAAGGCCACCTGCCCCCTGTTTCGTGTTTCGGCGGCGACCACACACTCACACCAAACATTGAGGAAGCATAGCAGAAGCAGGCAGCACCCTGTGTGCGAGAGGGTGCATGAGGGAGGCAGGAAAGCAGCGTGTTTTCCTAGCAGGCTGAAGTAGAAGGATGCAGTGGCAGAGGAGCCCGGAGAGGCCTGGTCGGGACTGGGCCCCTAGGCTCCCGGGACTGAGGTCACACACGACCAGATTTCCAAGGGCAGGAGGCCCACTGCCATCTGGGTTCCATCTGCGGGAGGGAGGTACATCCCTTTAGCCCATGAGAACTTAAAATTATAAACTTCTGGTCTCTAGAGTACAGTGCCAGCTGTCTTCCCAAATAAGTACAGCAATAGACTATTTACTAGACACATGTTTAAACAAGAAAAGGTTGTAAGTAAAGGTATGAAAAAAAGATGTACCCAATAAGTGAAAACAAAAAGAAAGCAGATGGAGTGAAATTGATTCCAGACAAAATTGAATCCAGGTGAAAAATCGTGAAAGGAAACCACAGGGATATTTTATATTGATGAAAAGTATAATCTTGCGCTCTCATATACTTAATAACATGGCTTCCAAAACCGATAGGCAGTTCGGGAGGTCAGGAGGGAATGATAAACCCACGTTATAGTCATACCTCACTGAGAAATTGATGGATCAAGTGGACCAAAAATTTTCCCCAGAGAAGGAATACACACATCCACACCAACAAACCCACATGTTTAAAAATTTTGAAAACACAATTCTATGTACACCATGGGTCAAAGAAGCAATTATACCAACATTTTTTAAATAGCAAGAAATGAATGAAAAAGAAAGTACAAAATATGAAAACCTATGCATGTTTCTCAAGCACTACGTAGAATGAAAGCCAGAGCCTTATGAGCATAGATTTGAAAAAGGAAAGATTAAAATCTGCTAAACTGGCTTAACTCAAGAAGTTAGAGTAAGAGAAGTGTCAGAACTGCAAAGAAGGTCAAGAAAGGAAAGTATAACTAGAGCAAGAAATAATAAATCGGAATAAAAGAATAGAGAAAATGCACAAAACCAAAAGCTGTTTCTAAGAGACTAATTTAAAGAGACAAACTTCTGGCAAGATGGATTGAACAAGAGCGAGAAGGAGAGAAAGAGAAAGAAGGCACAATAAATTGTTAGGCCTGACAAACAGAGTCGAGAAGTTGTCCTGGAAGTTATTCTTACATATTATATAGACATCCCTGTTCTAGTTTGCCAGCTGCCGGAATGCAAAATACCAGAAATGGTATGACTTTTAAAAAGGGGAATTTAATAAGTTGCTAGCTTACAGTTCAAAGGCTGAGAAAATGTACCAATTAAAACAAGTCTATAGAAATGTCCAATCAAAGGCATCCAGGGAAGATACCTTGGTTCAAGAAGGCCGATGAAGTTCAAGGTTTCTCTCTCAAGTGAGAAGTCACATGGTGAACACAGTCAGGATTTCTCTCTCAGCTGGAAGGGCACATGGCGAACACGGCGTCATCTGCTAGCTTTCTCTCCTGGCTTCCTACTTCATGAAGCTCCCCGGGAGGGATTTTCCTTTTTCATCTCCAAAGGTCGCTGGCTCGTGGACTCTCTGCTTCGTGGTGCTGCAGCATTCTCTGCTCTCTCCGACTCTCCTTCATTCTCCAAAATGTTTCCTCTTTTATAGGACTTCAGAAACTTATCAAGACCCACCCAAATGGGTGGAGACATGTCATCACCTAATCCAGTTTAACAACCACTCTTGATTAAATCACATCTCCAGGGAGATGATCTGATTACAGTTTCAAACATACAGTATTGAATAAGGATTATTCTGCTTTTATGAAATGGGATTTTGATTAAAACATGGCTTTTCTAGGGGACATACATCATTTCAAACCAGCACATCCCCTTTTAAGTTTGAGGTATATTAGAGTGGCTACAGGGAAGTGCCTGAGACTGTAGAGCTGTGTTCTAGTAGCCATTTTTCTTGAAAATGATTGTATAATGATACAGCTTTTGCATTGTGACTGTGTGATTATGAAAATCTTGTTCTGATGCTCCTTTTATCTACAGTATGGGCAGATGAGTAAAACATATGGATTAAAAATAAATAAATAACAGGGGGAACAAATGTTAAAATAAATTGAATAGACTGAAATACTAGTGTTCAATAAAAGGGTAAGGAGTATACAAAAAAATAAGGGGAACAAAGATTAAAATAGATTGGGTAGATGGAAATACTAGTGGTCAATGAGAGGGAGGGTAAGAGGTATGGTATGTATGAGTTGTTTTTTTTTAATTTGTTTTTCTTGAGTGATGCAAATGTTCTAAAAAATGATCACGGTAATGAATATACTACTATGTGATGATGCTGTGAGCCACTGATTGTACATCATGCATGGAATGTTTGTATGTTAAGAATGTTCGTATTTTTATGTTGTTTTGGTTTGTCAATAAAAAAAAATTGTTAGGCCTGAAAATGGAATATAAGTAAAATTAGAATTTTTTAAACTAAAAAAATACTTTGATTTAAAACAGCATTCCTTTTACTACAACATTTGAAAACTTAATGATGGAAATGGGCCATTTTCTGGAGGTATGTGTAACAAATAGTAACTTTAGAAAAACTAAAAAATCAGAATGGACAGTTAGGTAAATGGAATTAGGAGTCAAGAATCTCCCACCAAAGGCTTTTGACTAGCTGCCTTTACAGGTGAGTTTTCTCAAACTTTCAGGCAATACATTCTCTCTATCTTACACAATCTGCCTGCCTCTACTCCCCACCCCACCCCCTGCCCCCAGTAATAAATAGAGAGAAAGCTCCCAATTCAGTCTACGAGGGCTAGCTTAACCTTGATGTCAAAGCCAGACAAGAACATTTAGAAAAAGTAGAAATGTTGGCCTGTCTTCGACAGTAACTTCCTAACAAATCTCCCTACGGCTGTCCTTGCCCCCTTAGGGTCTGTTCACCAAATAGAAGTCAGGTTAGGTCCCCCACCCTGCCAAGTGTCACCCTGGCCCATCTCCCCCAACCCCTTCCCAGTGTGCTTTGGCCCCCAGACACTGCTCTGATCTTGTCCTCTAACTTGCCCCCTTGTATGCCGTACAGCTGCATGGGCCCTCTTGCTGCTCCTCAAGAATGCGGAGCGTATGTCTACCCCAGGGCCTTTGCACTGCCTGCCCCCACTTCCAGGACCCCTCTTCCTCTGCTCTGACATGCACGAGGCTCACTCCCTACCTTCATTCCGCCTCTGCTCAGATGCCTCACTCTCCACTCCCTTACCCTAACTGCTTTTCTAGGTGGCACTGAGCACTGCCTAATGTATTCAGTAGTTAAGGTCTGCTGTTACTTATTGTTGTCTGGAATGTAAACCTCACAAGGCAGAGACTTTGCGTTTCCCTGGATAAATCCCCAGCATCCTAGTGTCGTCGGGGCTCCGAAATGTTTGTTGAACCAAGAAATCTCACTTATAAAGATAGGTGCCAAAATCCAAATTAAAATAAAGCAAATGGAATCCAGCAATTATTTTTAAATACTAATGTGAATAATAACAACACAGGTCTAGGGTGTGTTTATCTCAGGCATGCAAGAATGGTTTAACATGTGGAAATGTACTAATGTTATTCACTAACTGCTTAACAGATTAAAGAAGAAAAACCATCTCAAAAAGTGCGGAGAGAGCATTCGGCCAGTCCTGTAGGAAATGGGCTGGAGGCAGAATGGGCCCTTACTCCTGCGACAAGGCAAAGCCATCCATTCCTTGCAGGACATTGCATGAAGCAGTGGGATGCAAAGCTTCACCTTGAACTGTGTGTTCAGCCATTCCTAAGTGTGCATGTGGGCTCACAGTGCATCTGAGTAATTTCAAACAGTGACATCATTTCTCCTAATATTACTTTCCTCATCTGTGAAGTGGGTTAAAGAAGTGTCCCTACTCGAAAAAGCTGTTATGGGATTACATGAGACACCCATGCAATGCTCCGAGAACCATGCCTGCAGTATGTAAGTCTTAATATGAGCTGTCTGCCCGTCCGCTCTTCTGGTACAGTGCCCAGACCCGGGCTGAGCCTGCAGGTGAGCATTTGTAGTTTCAGGGGGCGCAGGGGGGTGACCACATCACAATCACCCAGAACTGCCTCATACTCCATCCGCATCTTTTCCATTCAGCATGGGTGGCTGTTGGGACCTTGGGCTTGGACTTGACATCTAACCCATTTCCCTCCACCATGCTTAGTCATCCCATTGTCCGCTCCCCACCCCCTGCCCCGAGGTCACTCCAGAGCCAAGCCACCTCCTCACTTTTAGGTCCAGGGCTGTCCAGGGTAGGGAGGATGCGTGGCTTTCCTAAACCTCCAGCATGCGGGTGCTTGCCGTGCTGCCGGCATGCCTTGGGAAGTACCCATGGGAATAATACTCTAACAACCAAAATCATAATGGTCATTTGCTGAGGTCACTGTGCAGGTGGGGGGCCCTGCTCATCTGTTGCAGTGACTGGAGGAAACGAGCTGAGAAAGGCTGAGCTCTCTGGTGACTGACAGTTGCTTTCCCCCGGCCAACACTCTCTGCCTTGCACTGGGTTTGCGGACAGCTGGACTCATGGTTCACTCTCATCGATAAGATTTGGGTCCTTGAAAAAGCCCGACCTCGGGGCGTGCAGCAAGGCCACCTTTCCCAGACCACAGAGCCCTGGGGCTAATGATCCATTGCTGAATTGGCCTAATTTTTGTGCTGAGAACATGAATCCAAAAAGTGCATTCCTGTCATTTTCAACATCTCTTTCACCCCCCTTTTTCACCAGCCAGTGCGTTTTACTGATTTTTCCTTGGAGGTTTTTAGAGACCCAGCAGATTCATTATAGGAAATCAAATCCACTCAGAGAGTAGCCAAACCCTGTTAACTCATCAGCCAGGCTCAGAATTGTTTCAGCAGTAACTTTCTTCAACTGAATTAAATTGCACCTTTTCTGAAGGAAAAGGCTGATTAATGTTACCTAGTCTTGAAAATTCCATTCCATGGCTGGAAACTCCAATCCAAAATTAAATCTTTGGTCCAGCTGATGGGCCCATTAAAGCCAGCTGGAAGCGAAGATGACCACATCAACTGCTTTCCCACAAATAGGAAATTTAGGTGGAGTCTTCTCTTTCTTCACCATAATCTTGCTTTTCCACCCCACATCTCTCTCCGTCTGCCACCCAAAGGGCTCAGTCACTGGAGGGTTAGAAGGTGCATTTGTCTCAGATTTTTTTTGTCTTAGCATTCTTTCATTATAAAATATCATCCCATTAAAGAAAATCTGGAAATAGGAAAAAAAGGAGGGAGAAGCACACATATGATCCCAACAAACTGAAACAGCTCATGGTTTATGGTGGATTTCCACACTGCAGCCCTTGAAGATGCTGAAGCTGAGATTGCTTTCAGTGTGGCCTTCAGGGGATCACAAACCCAGCTTTCAAGACCAGCCGCGGACCCCTCAGACCTGGGGACAGGCCACCTATGTTGTGTGCACATGTGTGTTTGTGTGTGTGTGTGTGTTCTCCTCTCTCCTGCTACTTTCTTTTGGTTGATGTTCATTCTATCCATTCTTCATTTTTGTTTTTCTGTGCTTCCTTTCAGGCAAGGTTCTTTCAGAGATGAGTCTATCATTATATGTGCTGCCGAATCCTGCCCACGCAAGAGGAAATGGGTAAATAGCAAATGGGAGTTGCCTGTCTGCTTGGGAAAAAGATGGCCCCTATGTACACTGAGCTTTGCCTCTCCCCGCCCCGGAGGGCCACATACCTTCTTAGAAGTAACATTTTTGACCACTTTGAACTTGCTAACAAAATTCTTTTATGGAATCTCTCCCAAGTTTGTGGAAATTCCATTTTGTAGCTGCGTATTTCAGGATTAGTGCTGATTAGAGACGCCAAAGCAAGAATTAGAGTTCCAGCTTTGACTTGTCCCCCATGACCTGCCCTCTCTGAACCTCAGTTTTCCCACCTGTAAATGTGGGGCGTCTCTGGGGGCCCCTGGGTGGGTCTTGCCTGGCTCACTGCAGCTCTCCTGTATGGAAGCTCTGCCAGTGGGAACCCACCCCTCTGGCTCAGCCCTGCCCTGAAATCCAGGACCTGTCCACATCTGAAGCAGGCCCTGAATTAGGAAGCTTTAGCCCCTCATCTGGGATTTGCTACTTGGTTCTCTAATATCTGACCCAGCCCTGCCTTCCTAGTTCAGAAAACTGGACTTGGACCCAATTTATTTATACAGCAAACATAAATGCGCCAGCATCCACAGGGGACAGGTACTCAGCACCCCCCCCCCAAAAGAAGAACCCCCGTGAGGGACAGGGGTAGAAAGGATAACACAGCACAGTCCTAAGGCAGGCCTTAGTCCTCCACCTCACCCAGTGCATCTGCTTGCTTCCTCTACCTGGACCTGGAAATACGCAGCTACAAAATGGAATTTCCACAAACTTGGGAGAGATTCCATAAAAGAATTTTGTTAGCAAGTTCAAAGTGGTCAAAAATGTTACTTCTAAGAAGGTATGTGGCCCTCCGGGGCGGGGAGAGGCAAAGCTCAGTGTACATAGGGGCCATCTTTTTCCCTACCTGGACCTGGCCTGTACCTGTCCCTGCCTGGTAGCCCCCACCTGGACTGGTGCCCTGCCTTGCCCTCCTTCTGCTCTGAGTCCATGTCTGGGGCCTGGGCCAGGATTTCTGAGAACTCATCTGCCTTGCCTCCCTGATTGTGGCTGCCCTCTCCCCCTGAAACCCCACGGCAAGGCCAATCTCTGGAGAAGCAGCTTGGCACCTCTCCTCTCTGAACTTGCCTTCCTGCCGGCAGGGGCGGTGCCCCCAGCTGCCACAGTGCCCGTCTCTCTGGACATAACTGATGGACCTAACGGGGGACACGTGACCCAAGGTTAGGGTGGCCAGAAAAAAGACAGCACGCCCAGTTCTGTTTGAATTTCAGATAAGCAACAGATAACTCATAACTCTTTAGTATGAATATGCTCCATGCAATATTAAGGCATCTTTTATTTTTATTTGCCAAATTTGGTCACCCAACCCAAGTAGATCAATCAAGCTCTCTCTCCCAGGAATCTGAACGTAAGTTTTGGCAGTGACAATAAGGTAATGTCTTGGTGAGAGATGGGACAGCTAGAGTCCACCAGGCAGGGGAAGGAGTGAGGAATTTGATATGCAGAGAGAAAGGTAAATGAAGCTAATGGAGATGAGAGAAAAGCACTTTCCTTTTTTAAAAAAACAGCTTCATTGAGGTATAATTTCATACACCATACAATTCATCCATTTATAGTATACACATCAGGGGTTTTCGTGTATTCACAGAGCTATGCGACCATAGCCAGTCTTAGAATATTTTCACCATACCCTTTAGCTATTACCCCATATCCTCCCCAGCCCCAGCAACCACTATTCTTTCTGTCTCTATGGATTTGCTGATCTGGATATTTCATATAAAGAGAATCAGACGTTTTGTGGCCTTTTGTATCTGGCTGCTTTCACTTAGCATCATAGTTTCCAGGTCTATCCCTGTTGTAGTATGTATCAGCACTTTACTCCTTTTTATTACCATGTAATATTCCACTCCATAGATCACATTTTGTTTGTCCATTTATCCATTCATGG
>PVIY010029813.1:0-31634 GCA_004026745.1 Myrmecophaga tridactyla | reverse complement strand
CCACACATGCACATGGGCCACCAATCATGTCATTCAGCTCTGGGAACCTCAGTTTACAGCAATCCTAGAACCATGCATGCACATGGCCCTCAGCCACACTTTCTAGCTCTGAGAAAGTGCTGACCTACGCAGCTGGGGCACATCTGCCCCCAGTCCATGAAGGGATAACACTGACGTGCTGCCACACCTCTATGCATGTACACAAAGGGCCCCATGCCTTAGGCGAGCATACACTAGGGCTACACCCTCCCAGACCGGTGCATGTGCACAGCTACATACTCCATGGCCGCTGGGTGACCGTGTTCACAAACATAAGCATAACATTCCCAACTACACCTGCCATGAAACAAATCACCGCACTGAAAGCCCCACCCTGTACCACGCCCCCTGCTGTACATCCATCCCACAAACACAAGGCCTTAGGCTACTGAAAGAAATGAACTCCAAAAGTAAATCAATTAAGATATTTACACACCACGAAGACAGCAGAAGATCACTACGCATATCACAGTGCAGACAGATATCGCCCTGCCTAATAACAAAATTAAAACACCAGAGGAGACACAGACATTGGAACAACTAATTAAAGATCTTCATACAACTCTACTTAATAAAATGAGTGGGATAGCAAATGGCATAAAGGAGATCAAGAGGACAGTAGAAGAGCGTAAAGAGGAATTTGAGAGAATGAATAGAAAAATAGCATGTAGCACAGAGATTAAAGACTCTGTTGACCAAAGAAAAACCTACTAGAGGCACCAACATCAAATCTGAGAAGACAGAAGAAATAATAAGTGATATAGAGGACAGGATAACTGATTTTGAAGACTCAAAACAGCTAATGACAAAAAAGATGGAAAAATATGAATTGGATCTCAGGGAAATGATAGACAAAACAAAGTGCACAAATATAGGAATCATTGGTATCCCAGAAGGAGAAGAGAGGAGTAAAGGGCTAGGAAGAGTAGTTTGAGGATATAATGGGGGAAAACTTCCCAACCCTCACAAAGGACATAAATATACAAGTCAAAGAAGCCAAATAAACTCCAAACAGAATGAATCCAAATAGGCCTTCCCCAAGACACATACTAATCAGTCTGTCAAATGTTGAAGAGAAGCAGAAAATCCTGAAAGTGGCAAGAGGAAAACAACTTACTACATACTAGGAAAACCAAATAAGACTGAGTTCAGACTATTTGACTAACACCATGGAGGCAAAAATGCAATGGTATGATATAGTCAAGATCCTGAAAGAGAAAGACTTCCAGCCAAGAATTCTGGACCCAGCCAAACAGTGTTCAAAACTGAGGGAGAGATTAAAGTTTTCACAGACAAAGAAGTCCTGAAAGAATCTGTCAACAAGAGACAGCCCTACAATAAATACTAAAAGGAAATCTGCTGGCTGAAAACAAAAAAAATAGGAGAAGAAGGTCTGGAGGAGGGCACAGAATTGAAGAGTACCACTAAGGATAATTTAGAGAATACAAACAGAAAGAGGAAAAGAATATATAGACCTGACAAATAAAATAAAAAAGATAAGATGGCCTTTTCAGTAGTAACTTTGAATGTTACTGAACTAAATTTACCAATTAAAAGTTACAGATTGGCAGGATGCTTTAAGAAACATAATCCATCTGTATGCTGCTTACAAGAGACTTATCTTAGACACAAGGATACAAATAGACTGAAAGTGAAAGGATGGAAAAAGATTTTCCAGGCAAGTTGTAACCAAAAGAAAGCAGGAGTAGCTATACTAATATCAGACAAAATAGACTTTAAATGTAAAGACATACAATAATCTTTCTAGATTTGTAATACATCAGACAGCTAAAATAGCACTATCCCACTAGGTCTACTTAGTAGTCCCCAAATGATCAATCACATTTGTATCTCTATCTCCTACATTCATGTCATTTTCCTGCTGTTCCCAAGTATGTCTTATTCTTCCTTTAAAGTGTACCTTAAGTCCCATATTCTCCCACTACTTCAGTCTTTGGTGTTTTCTGAATTCTTTTGGCATTTACAGGCATTTTCAATCATTAGGATCTAGAGACCATGGACACCATCTGTTGGTGGCCCAAGGGGTTGGCTTGCTTTTGCTTCAGCCAATAGCATAGTTTATATCAATGATAGTTCCCGCTTTGGAAAGTTGTAATGGCGGTGCTTCTGTAACATGAGTTTTACTCAATATACTTCGGAATTTTTTTTTGCTTTATTATTTATTTTTTAGTGAATAAGTCTTCACTCTGCTCCTTTAGAATACAAACACCATTGAGGCTTATACAGCCTTAAACATCTTTGTTTCCCACTTCCCTAGTATAATAAAACTCAGTAAAGGTGGTTAATTGTACAAATATAATGAAATTTTTACATGAACTAGAACAAATGTATGTCGTTATTAAAAGGTGTAAATGAGGTGGTATATGGGCAAAATACAATGAATGCAAACTAAAGTCTACTGTTAACAGCAACATTATCGTATTCTTTCATTAATTGTAGCAAAGGTACTATACCAAAGCTAAATGTCAATAATAAGGGATATAAGGGAGGGGTGTGAGTTTTTTTTGCCTTTCTTTTAGGAAGAAATGGGAATGCTCTCATACAGATTGCAGTGTGATGCATAACTATGTGATTACACTAGGAGCCATTACCATACGTTTAGGATGGATTGTACAGCATATGAAAAAAACTATTTTTTAAAAAAGCATAAAAAAACTTAATGAGTTGTACAATTAAGATTTTTGCATATTAAGATATCAAACATAAACCTCCAAAATAAAAAAGTAAAAAATATTCTCAGTCAATATTTGTTGAAAATAAAAAAAATATTAAAATCTTCTCCCACTTATATCACAGGAATATTGTGGAACTATAATATCTTTAACGCACCATGAGCTCTTATAACATATATACATGCAATTTATTTATACTGGAGGGAAAAACGTTTATTTTTCTTTTACTGTTTTGCATTCTGGATTCAAAGAGAAAGAAGAGTAAATAAACTTTGCATTTTTTAACAGCAAATTTTCATTTTTTTATAACCTGTAAAATCTGGATATCCTGACTTTTGAGAAATTATTTGTTTAATTATTTGCAAAATGCAAAATCATATTCTTTATCTGAATAAACTGAGAGATACCGTGATTAGGTTAGTTTTACAAATGGGGACTTGAAATACATACTGATAACCCTGGATAGAGCACAAAGGCAGATAACTGCTTCTAGTTCAAAGCAAACAGTAAATTGTAAATTAAGCCAGCATGAACCCTTTCTAGGAGCAATGTAAATGAGAGATTTACAAGACTCATACAGAAATGCTGAAAATTAGATACTCTTAGCATCTAAGCTAGAGCTGTTATACTAAATTACACAATATATGAAGCTGTGTTTTTATAAACCTCCAAAATGCCTGAATCCTGAACAAAATACTAAATTCAGGATTCATATGAGTAAGGAGTTTAGATGAAGAAAAGCAGTTTTCAAAGAATTTAAATAATAAGAAATGAAGATAAAAATTTTGTATGTAAGCTGTCATCAAAATACTAACATATAAATGACTGGAATATATATAACCAGAGGCCCATATTCTGAATAGCATTACCATGTAGCTGTAAGAAGCATTTCATGTCAGATACTGATGTTTGCAAACTAATTTAGTCACCACCTTTTACTTTCTGTTTATGTCACCCTCTCTCAGCAACTCAACATCCTTAATTACAAATGATGGGACAAATACCTATCCCTCACCATCCCATAATAGGTTTTCATGAAGGAAAATTTTCTAAAAAGTGTTTTTAAATGTAATTTTATTTCTTTAAAGAACCTGCACATGTAAATCCAAGATGTTGGATTTGTTTCATTTTTTCAGAAGCTGCTAATTGCTCAGAAACAGCTAAGCAAAGCTGCTCAGTTAGGAAATAGCAGAATGTTCTGCTTTATTGGCCAGTTTTTTATCTGATCCAAGCCAGGCTAGTACATTCCTGTTGTTAATGACACATTAACAGATTTTATTTAACTAACTAAATCAAGAGCCCATTATTGCCTAATTTGGACTTGAAAAAAACGGCTGGAACAGGGATCCTGGACATCTTGGACACCTGAGTATCTACGTTATTAGAGTAGAAGACAACTAAGTAACTACATGAACTAAATACTGCCCCATTTATACAGCTAATAATTGCAAGGTCCACTTTTATTATTTATCAATGTGGGAGTAGAAGGGAGTCTTAGCTGAAGGTAAACTGGATTGTTTTTCTGTATCACCTGTAGCAAGTACCTATTTGTAGGTAGTACATATGAGGGAAGGGATTTTCTTTTTTGATTGAAGGATAAAGTGGACAGTTGCTTTTTATGGTGATGGCACTTGTAAGACAAAGATCCATGGGGGAAAAAATATTGATCAAGACAATGAAAGGGATGGAATAGCGTTGTGTTCTTTTCTGAACACCTGTATACTTCTGTAGATTCTGTAGAAGAATTAAAGGTAGAAACTTAGAGTTATGATCATAAAAAGATGTCTGAGACTGAGCTTATGCAATGCTCCAATGGAGCCCTGGGGAGAACTGGGGAGGAAATGGCTGAAAGTACTTATATCTACACAACCAACCTGGCAAGTTGGGAACAGGCATGAGGGTATGCGAAGTCTTATTCCCAAACGCATGTGATGCAACATGCTGAAGACATCTGATATTACTGAGGAAGACAATATTTGGGAGAAAACTGAGTGGTTTGGGTGTTGGAGTATTGAGATTAAAATATGAATAATTTTTATAGTATAATATATTAAATTTATATTATATTAAATATTTAAATAATTAAAATATGAATGATAAAATATGAATATATAGGTTCTCAGCGGGTAGTGAAATCAGTTACATAGACCCAGCCTACTTACAAGATGCAAACTGTATCTATTGAGATGTATATATTTTCTAATATTGAGTCAGCAACAACCCCAAAATCAATTGCAAGAGTGAACTATACATGACCATCCTTACACCTAATCTAAACCTCTTTAGTTAAAATGAAGAGACCTCACTTAGATTATCCAAGTATTGAACTTTATGCAAACTAATGGTTACCTTGAATATTAATACTTTAAATAAACAGGTCATCTTTATAAAAACCAAGGTGATATTAACTATTTTGAGGCTAAGGGCAATTTAAGTAAAAGTTAATAGTGTTATAGAATGTTTGAGTCACAGGAGACCCCTGCTGTCATGGAATTTGTCATTCTTTATGACCATCTAGCAATTAAAGCCCTTCCTATGCTTGTGGCATTCCCCAACCATAAAAGCTGAAAATATTAACTATTTTAACATCCCACCTTTGCAATTAGGGTATGGGCATATAACCTAAGAAGCTCCTCTAATCAGACTCAGTGGTCCTGGATTTCCACTGATGAGAAGATGACACAAAGGAGACACCAAAGAGAATGTTCTTGCATGGCTGAAAGGGTAACTGCAAGGACAAGTCCTCTGTTCAGCATTGGTAGGGCTATAGCAGCATCTGGATGTTTCGTTTTTTATTAGTAAGGACTGTGTTTTCTCATCTGACCATCTTTTTGACTCTGTAAAGAAAACTGGAGTTTTTCAAGCAGAGGACGTGTGGACACAGTAGGAACAGACTTATGGGGAGAGAGATGGCCATGTGATGCAGACAGAGGTTGAGATGAATTGCTGACAAGCCACCATCAGAATATTAGGCTTCAGAGAAAGTAGGGCCCTGCCAATACCTTGATATTGGACTTCTTTCCTCCAAAACAGTGAGACAATAAATCCTGTTGTTCATGCCAACCAGTCCTTGGTACTTTGTTATAGCAGCCTTGGCAAATGAAGACACAGATCTTCACATCCAGTTTCTAGTTTATAAAACATTCAGAAAATAAAAGAAGTTAAGTGATAAAATAAGAAAAAAATCATAAAAATGCAGACTGTGAGATATTCCATAAAACCACATTGAATTCTCTTCAAAGAGTCAAATAGATTCTTAAAAATAAATTAAAACATATTGGGTTGTTCCAAGTAAAGAAAACAAAGAGACATGACAGCCAGTGAAGTATAAGAACCTTGATTGGACTTACTTAAAATAAATACTGGAATGATGCAAATGTTCTAAGATTGATCATGGTGATGAATGCACAATCACATGATAATACTGTGAGCCAGTATCTCTGATCTGAAGTTTCTGACAGCTTTGTCATTTTCTCAGCTCTGAATCTCTCCAAAATGTTTCATATTTTAAAGATTCCAGGAAATCAATATCTACCTGGAATTTGTGGAGTCACATCTCCATCTAATCAAAGGTCACACCCACAATGGGATGTGCCACATCTCTGTGGAGATAATCTAATCAAAAGTTTCCAGCCTAGACTATTGAATCAGAATTAAAAGAAATGGCTGTCCCCACAAAATTGAATCAGGATTAAAACATGGCTTTTCTGGGGTACATAATACTTTCAAACCAGCACAACTTCCTACTTCTTATCACCAATGTCTAATAAGCGTCTCAATTTAATATTTCTAAAACAGAACTCCTGAGTCTCAGCATCATCAAACTTCCCCCCACCCCCTGTATTTCCCACATCAATAAAAAACTATTTAAACCAAAAACTTTGAAGACTTCCTTATCTCCTCTTTCTTTTACACATCACTTCCAATCTCTCAGAAAATCCCATCTTCTTTACCTTCATAATATGTCCAAAGTGGACTTCTTCTTACCACTTCCACCACATTGTAGGGCAGGCCGTAACAATTTCTTTAGGGAACTATCGCAATAGCTTCCCAGCTAGTTTCCTGTTGCCCCCTCCCCTTGGACCCAACATTGCTTTTCAACAAAAGAGCGAGAATGATCTTTTTAAAACATGTCAGCTCATGTTTTAAAATCTTTGCTCAACATGAAACACAGAGTTAACCAGTCTCTCCAGGAGCCTAAACCAATTAATCTTCTTATCCCATAATAGTTGACACCCCTTTTCAACATCAAGTTAGAATGACCATTGCCCAAATATTCCTAAAGATTGGGAGAAGGGTCAAAGGGGAAGGAGGATTTGTGTCAGAGAAGATAAGATTCAACAAATGAATATAACTACTGAATCATTATATAGATATTTCTTTTTAGTTTCCAGTGCCTTAGAGCAGCTAGAAGAAAACACCTGAAATGGTGAAACTGTACCATTCAAAGTATATACCATCTTTTGAAATTTGTTCTAAAGCTACTTGTTAAAATGTACTTTGAAATTTATCGCTGTTTTGTATATATTGCTATATTTCAAAATAAAAAAAAGTTTAAAAAAAATCTCTCCTCAAAATCTTCAAAAAAAAACTCTTCTTGCTCAGAATATTATCTAATAAAGTCCAAAGTCTTTCACTGGCCTACAAAGCCTATATAATCTGTCATCACATAACCTCTTGGACCGCACCCTCCCCACTTCACCCTAGTCCAGCCACACTGATTTTCTTGATGGTCCTCAAGTACATGACTACTCCAGAGTCTCTGCACTTACCATTCCCTCAACTGGCTGTGCTTCTTTGCCACAGAGTGGCATAGCTCTCTTCCTTCCTTTATTAAAATCTCTGCCAAATGTCATCTATTGTTTACTAACCAACCTATCTAAGAAGCCATTCTTATTACTCCCCACCCCTTCATGTCCTGCTGGATTTTCTTGATAACACTTATTATCCCCAATCTACTATATATTACTCTATTTACTTACTGATATCTAAGGTCCATGAGAGCAGGGACTTGTTAAGAATCAAAGTTTCCATCAGTCCCTTCACTACAGTCCCTTCACTACCGCTTTTTAAAAACTTTATGAATAGGGCTTATAGGAAATAAGGAAATACCAATATATGTACAGCCGTTTACTTGTGTCAACCACCGAAATATCTGCTGTAACTTGTAATCTCTTAAAAGCCAACCTCAATTGTAATATGGGAAATTAAAAATTATGGAAGCAATTTGACATAAACATAAGATCAGAAAATTCAGTGATGATGCAGTGCTGGAATACTGAATGTTAGTTTGCTAACTTATCCATGAAAGAAAAAGACAACTTAAGTACTTGCCTTTCCCGTCCATTATTCTGGTATAATTTTTAATATGTAAACATAATTCAAAGTGATATTAGGCTGAATTGCTAAAGCAAAAAACACCACTGCCAGCATTTTGTATTGAAAGATTTTAGGTTATTTTACATAATGAAGTATATCAGTGGTGGCCAAATAGTTTTGGTGAAGAGGAGTTTTGGAAGAGATGTTTCCATCAAATTTGCTCCCAAGTACAAATAATGTCTTGCAATTCCACCCGCTGATTATCAAATATGTTTCCTGTGTATCTGTACTTCCTTCCCCATATTTTTCTGAAGAGCTCATGTATTTTAAAAATAGTTTTTAAATTGCAAAGTTTTCATGTAAACAAGGAGAAACCCAAAAGGAACAGGAAAGGTGATGTGGCCTCATCCCAAACCTGGACAAGACTCCTCTTGGGTCATAATCTCTAAGCCTGTTGTTCCCATCATGTAAGTGCTTCAAAACTGATTAGGCCAAACTGATTAGGCCACAAAAAAAAACCCTGCATTTTTGGCCCGTGGTTTAAAGTTTACTCTGAGAGGGGCAGCTACAGTGGTGGAAAGAGCACTTGGTGGTGGTAAGAAGATTCAGTTTGAATCCTGATTCTTCTGCTAAGTGTTTATATGAATGTGGCCTGTTTTCTCATCTGAAAAGTACAGAAGTTGGATTCCTTCTTATTCTAAAATTCTGAGATGAGATGTTTGCTTTAAAATAATATATACCAAAGCTGATTCCTGGCCAGTAAATTAAAGTCTTGTATAGAATAGACTTCTCTGTGTTTGGCAATTCAGTGACATTTGAAATTCACAGTCTCTGGGTACAGCCAAGGTGACCAAACATGATCTCTTTTAGGAGATAGGAGCTGATAGAATGTCATCATGTCCACCCTTGCCAGTAGCCTGTCTGACGGCCTACTGAATAAAAGATAGCACTATTGACAAAATGGACAGAGAACACACAGGTGGTCTGGCAGAAGTTTCTGGGAGCTCTAGAGCACTTGAGATACTAAGTGTTCTCTAGGGCTTTAACTAACTTCCTTCCCAAGTACACCTCGTATACATGATTGCTAATAGACAGTACTTTGTCACCCACAATCAGAAAGGAAGAGAAAAGAGGGGGGAGCGGGAGGAAAACTGTAATACCTCTTGCTAGGTTGACCTGAATCAAAGGTGACAGGTAAAAAATCAAGGATTTGTATTTCTCATATAAAGTTAGTAAGTTAAAAAGCTTTCTTATCCTCAGGTGAAGGTATAAATTTTGTATCAAGAGAATGATAAATTGGTATGACCATAGACACCTCAAAAACCTTTTATAGGCCTCAAGTGGCCATGTCTGCAGGCAGGTTATAGCATCAAACATCCAAGTGGTGGCTGGGGTTGGGATTACAAATCATTTTTTAAAGTAACATAACACTCTCAGAGCTGTCACCTAGGTATCCAAATAAACTGAGACATGTTTTTTGTTTTATAAACACCACTTACCTTATATAGGCATCACTGAAATAAACACTTTTACCATAGGTTATGATTTATGGCAAAACTATGCTGGAAAACATGAACTAAGGGAGGGAAAAAGAGGTTGTTTTTTTTTGACTTTTCCTTCTTATAGGACAATGGTGCACAAATTTGGCTTCATATTGGAATCACCAGAGAGTTTTGTGAAATACAGATGCCTGGATCCCACTCCCAGAGATTCTGGTTTAATTGATCTGGGATGCGTGTATTTTCAGAGCCCTTGGAATGATTCTAATGTGTAGCCAGTGCTGAGAACCATTGCTTACCAAGGCTGCCAGCTAAGGGTTTGTTGATCCTTTGTACGATTGTTTGCCTGGATGTGGGATACCTGTTTACTGAGAAATTGGGCTGAGGCAGCAATTCATCCTGTCTAGAGCACAAAAACACATTCAGTGGCTAATGGCTTTTTCACTGTACTGACCTACACTGGATTTAAACCAGCAATGACCTTCACTTTTCATTGCCTGTAATTAGGATGTCTGCCACCACCATAATCCAGTTTGGGGTTTGATTAATTCACACAATTACCAAATGTATTTTTGCAGCTGTAGAAAAAGAAGGTCCAGGCCACCAAAATGATATAGAGCCATGATGGCAAAAAATAAACAGCAATATTTATATTATACTTACATTTGTAAACAGCAACAAAATTTAGCATTTATTTCATATTTATCCATTATTTTTAAGTTCTTGACATTCATTAATAGTGATTCTATTGATGTCCTTGGGAAGTAAAGAATTATTATTTGCATTCTATATTAGTCAGTAGAGAAGGAAACTATTTTGTCTGTCTTAGCAATTGTAATTTACAAAATCTTTCCTGCATGCTTAGGCTCACTACCTCCTTTTAAACAAAAGAGCAAGATCAGGGCTGTCGGTGGCAACTAACAAACAGTGAAACATGAACTGATCTCAGTAAATAACATCTATTAATATGGACAAATTAATGATGCATTTTATGACTAGATCATCATTATGGTCTACTTTCTCCCACAAGGCCCACTAGTAATCTCCAAGGAATCCCGAAAGTCTCTATGTGCAGGGTGAAAAGCCAGCATCTTTTCACCCAAGCAATAATTCAGATGTACTGAAAAGACATATAGTATTTTTTTGTGTGTATACTGTATTGCTGGGTCACATTTCATTCTCTTTCCAAGTGAGTATACATTATTGTAGCACCATTTGTTGAATTCTTTACTTGTTTGTTTGGTTACTTGCTTGCTTGTTTGTTTTTGAGAAGTGCATGGGCCAGGAATCGAACCCAGATCTCCTGCATGGCAGGTGAGAACTCTACCACTGAACTACCCCTTGCAACCCCATATACTATTATTTTAAAGTCCCACATCTTTTACATATAGGAAGAAAGTTCCAGAATTACCTCTCTTCCAATGCCCAGTTTCAGAACTTCCTAACACTCACTTCTAAGTACAATGGGACTGAGCATGTAATATTCTCATCAGGTACAATTTACTGTGCGCTGACTATTTCTAACACTGTGCTAAATACATTTATATATGATAATACATTTATTCCTTGCAAATTACCTATTATGTAGCAGTTTTTATCCCCTCCCTGTTTTATGAATAAGAAAACTAACACTAAAAGAAATGTAGGAACTAGTGCAAATATAGCAGATAGAAAAAGGGTAAAACCCAGTTCTGTCTGACTTTAGAAGTCTAAAAAATTAAAATTCAGTTTAAAAATCTAACAGAAATGTTGAGATTTATCTTTGAGCTTCCTTATTTCTCTCTCAAATCATCAATTTCTTATATTATAATGACTCATTCTGTGTCTTAGACAAACTTCCTCTCCTCTCAAATAAGCTTATCTATTCTGTCAGATCCTCACTAAATTTAATCTAACTAAATTCAATCTTTTAAAGTCTAAAACGATACCATCTTGATTCCCACTTTCATTCCTAGATTTCTTTTACTCACTAATATCTGCCAATACTCTCCTTTTAGTATGTATTCTATTTCTGCCATACCATCTTTAGTCCAGGCTCGAGAAGAACTGCTTCACCTGACTCTCACTTTTTCCTGCCCAGTTGGTTTTTATGCTGAACTAATATTCCCCAAATGTTGCCTTCCTGGTGAAATTTCCTAATTCAAATTTCCATGGATCCTCATTTCCCATCAGAGCAACTCTAAATTTTCAAATCTGGCTTTTATTGCATTTCATGTTATTTATGAACCTTATTAATGTAATTTGCATCTATTATTCAATTTAATCTCAGCTTAAGATTTCTTAATTAGTAATTAGATCTATTAATTACTAATTGTTAGATCTGAAAATCAACTAATTGAGATTTAACCAATTACTAATTTTAGATCTTATAATTAACTCATTATGGGCAGCAAGCTGGATTGAATGATCACGGGAAATCCTCCATGAATTTCCTACTTATGAGCTAGAAGGGACCCTGTGGAAAAGACTATACATAATTTCAAATTCCCTCAAGCTTTCCAGATGCTGGGCAGCAGGCACTCACAGGATCTCTTAAACAAATCTCACTAAAGCTCTGATGATTTGACACCCAAATGCAGATTATTATCATCTCCAATTACAGGGCTGCTCTTGCAGTTGCCCTATTAAAACAGTAAAATATGAGGTGGCATCTCTCTCCTAGTTTTATAGTGCATATAACTATTCCTGACCCAAACATGTCCCTGAGGAGGATGCTGAGAGAATGAAGTATTCTGCTCTGCAGGGAGAGAAGGGTATGGTCTCCTCCAACAATTCAAGACATCAGATGGTTAATAGTTGAAGACCTCAGAAGATTTGTACTATCGAAGCTCTACCCAAAATAAGATTAAGTTAGAACGAGGAGGAAAACCTTATGATTCAAGTTGCGTAGTTTCTGTAGTTATTGCTGGAGCTTCACACAGATGGCAGCTTCTGAACTAAAACTAATATACTTCCATCAAGTTCAAATGTACATTCTTCAATTCAGAAAGTCAAGAAGAAAGGACAATATGAGTGGACAAGAAAAAGAAAGACAAAGCAATCAGAAATGAGACTGAAGATTACTTCAGACCTGAAACGCATAAGACCTATAAAAGCTAGAGTAACAAGAAAGAGAGAGAGAAAGGGAGAAGGTAGGGAGGCTCATTTCAAATCATACTGTGCTGAAAGAGACAGAAAAGTTGGTATTGAGCTATAAAAATGGTCTATATATTTGTGATCTATAAAGAGCCATACAATGGATTTTAATTACAAAAGTGATAGAGAAAGAATGGTAACAACAACAGTGGTGATAGAATGAGCATATTGAGGGCAAACTAGGTGTAAACAATTTATGTGCATTTTTCCATTTAATCTGTAAAGCAAATCCATATGCTAGGCACTGCTGTTATCCTTTATTTTGCCAGTAGAAGATTAACGTTCAGAGAGCTTAAGTATCTTGTGTGATTTTCTAACTCAAAAAAAAGATGAAAGGAGATGGGAGGAAAGAGAAGTAATATACCCATGATTACACTGCCTGCAAATGGCAGAGGCAGAATTCAAACCCAGCTCTGTGTATATTAGATCACATTTTCACGATCAGAACAAATGTATGTCAATTCAATGGGCCCACGCTGCCACTACCATGTTGCAGATGTATAATTTTCCCTACACTATAGATGCATGCTGGGAGTTGTCCCTGGTCCTCCAGTACACAAGTTGCGTGGGAAAGATAGATAAATGGATTTGACGCAAGAGGTGGCCCTTCCACAGTCCTTCACCTTTGGTTAATTAGAAAAAAAGAGCATAGGATAGAAAGATAGTTAAGTGCTGGAAAGAAATCAGATTCAGTTGCTCAGAGTTACAGAACACCCTGTTGTGAAGATGGGTTGTGACACAGGCAGCGTGGGGAGGGCAGAACTGCAATGCTCCAAGGATTTTTACTGATGTAGCATCACAAGTAGCTTTTGATTCAAGATGCTTTTCATCCTAAACCATGAATAAATGAAAACTTGAAGACAGCAAGAAGGCTGAAAATTAGCTTCTATTTAACATGTTCAGTCAGATGAACAGACTTTTGGTTAACAAATATTAATGGAGAACTTAAGCTGTGGGAGAATCACTGGAAGAATGTAGAACAAGTATAAAACGCAGTCTGCCCTCAAGGAGTTTACAGCTATGGAGACATTATCTGGACAACACAACCAAATTTTTGTGCTCAGTAGAGAGACCTAACAATGCAATTAGGTTCATTAATCTTTGATTCCACAAAGCCTAATGTCACTTTTAGTGTAAACATACCTGCCTAGCTTTATTTAGAATATTTTTTGAACACACTAAACTATATAGACATCTTTGCATCACAGGAATAAACAACTATAATATAATAAACTAGGGTATAATTGCCTTCCCTTTATTGCCTTATTTAAAATGCCATAGACAAAGGAAGATCATTTTAAACAAAGCTTAACTCAATCTTGCAATTAACTCAAAATCATTCAAGCCATTGACATATCCTTTGCTTCATTTTTATCAGCTCTATATACCTCACAATTTCTCCAACCAACTCACTTCTCTTATATACCCCTTAAATCATAAATGCAAGGTTTGTAAAGAAAAAGGATATCCACATGCTGCAAATAGTCTCACAACTTGCCTTACAATAGAAAAATTGAAATGTCATAATTTAAAAAGCTCAGAAAGGCTAAGGTTGGCTTGGGTTGCTTGGCTTTTACTAGGGTCATTGTGATTTATTTTAAGTTATGTGCTTTTTAACCCAGTACATAATGACTCTCCTGGAGAAGGTGGAAGTTAAACCACTATGTGAATTGAATTTGTATAAGCTTACAGGGTCAAATTTCAAAAGAAACAATATTATCAGGTAGATTTCACTTTATAGAAGCAATGCACTACTGTAAACATAGAACCATAGAAAAAATTAATCATAAGGGAAACATTTATTAAGCTATTAATAAAAGTTTCCACTCACTAAGCACCTATTCTATACCAGTTACTGTGTTAATTGCTTTGCACAGTGTTTAGCGCATTGCAGGCTTTTAATAAGTATTGGTGATTTTAACAGCTTATTTCTAAACATCACAAGAACAAACCTGCAGGTAGATTTTATTAGTCCTGTTTTCTAGGTGAGAGAACAAGATCAAATAGATAATAAATGGCAGTGCCTAAGTATATTTTTCTATACTGAGCTGCCCCTCATTTGATAGAAGAAATCTGATGATTCTGCATTGAATATAACTTACAGAAAAAAACGACTTTGACTTCTGTAATTTGAATGTCCTTAAACTGGACATTTAAAGGACTGTTCTAGATTGCAGGCATATGGAAAATACAAATTCATCATTCTGCATGCATAACGGAGTGGTTAAAACACAATTGCTTGACCTTCCACTGTTGTGAATTTGCATACAAGAATTTTGAGGTCCTTTGAATGAGACAGAGGAGAACATCAAAAATATCACTTAACTTGACAATTATTGTCATAACAAACACAATAGTAAATAAGATATTAGATTTTCATTTGAAGTAATTTTTTGAATTATGGAAAAATTTATTTCCCCTGAAATTCTCTGACTAAAATGGTGGTTTATGCAATATTGCAATTAGATTCTATTTTGTCTTGTTTTATTAACTATCTTACTTAGAAAAATAGAGAGGCAGAGAGAGAAGGAACATTAATAAAAAGAGAATAAATACTGAGAAAGACAAAAAGTGGATTTGCACATAATTGACATTTGTCCTCTATAGTCATTCTACCTCTAACATTTTATAATATACATTACCAATAATGAAAAATTATTCCCACTTTTGTTTTTTTATAGTAAATGAACTTAAAATTCTTCTCTTTTCTGTTGTTATTGTAATACATATGGCACCTATATTTCCCCCATTTCATATCATCATCATATTCTAAAACCAGCTTAATTGGTGGTAAATCATTTATTGGTATTTTCATAATGGAGATGGAGAAATTAAGATAGGAAAAGTTCTGATTGACTAAGATCCTGAATCAGCAATGAAACAGAAACAGAACAACTTGCTTCAATTCCCAGTGTATGTATCCTAAAGACTAAATAAGAAATGTTATTGATTCCTGTTATTTTTAATATATTGTTGTAACAGTGAACTAGCATTTTCATATAATGATACATAAGAATAAGTAGAGAGCCGTGCGATGGTGGCTCAGTGGTAGAATTCTCGATGAATGGGAATCTGTCAACAGGAGTTTAATATTTTACTTGACACAGGCTAAATGGATGTCATTGGTCAAGTCGTTGATTTCTCCATCTGACAAATGTCAATTCTTCATAAGCATAAGGTGAAAAATTCTTGGGGTAATAAATCTATAGAAGGTGATTTCTAGTGCATATGACAATATTTACTTTTATTATTGTGTATAATTGTTAAAGAAAATTACAGTTTTTCTTTCAGGATGTTGGTGGAGCCATATAAGTTTCCATGAGATTTGCAGACGTGGAATGGAAGAGGAAGGGGCATAGGGAGGGGAACGGGAACCACTTGCCCAAACTGCAACAAATGACCCTTCAGTTAGTACCCAAAACTATTTAATTATCAACTTTCAGTAGGAGGTGGCAGCCCTTTACTAATACACCTAGCACTTACAAACAGTCTCTTGAAATGTTTAATTTCCAGTGATAAATAAAACAACTTTTATCTCAAAATCTGAGAAGCATGGAATATGTCTAATTCTGATTCACAAACACACTGATAAATTAAAATCTGTAATCTAAGTATTGAACAGTTTACTTTATATTTCCATTTATTTTTTTACCTCTATATGAATTTATTACATTCTTTTATTCCCATCTAAGAATGAAAACTGTCAGGCTCATTAAACCTGGGAAATCAGAGGTAATAAATGTAACAACAACAAAAAAGGAATGCTTATCCATAGTAAATTGAACAAAAAAATAGTCTTTTTCTAAAAGCTACAATAAGCATCACATAGTGTCCACTTTTCTTAGCTTTTATGATCTGTCAGCTTCCAGGCAAACCATTAGAGGAAGAGGAAGGAAAAAGAAAGTGAAAGAGACGTCAAAGCATTTGGCTGGTTTTCCATAATGAGCTCTGCTCCTTTCCTATCTGTATAGGCCAGCTCTGATAATAGGCCACTGATGACTTTGAGATTCCTAATCCACATGTGCTGATCCACATAACTGCATAAGGAAGAGAGGAACTAAGAAGTATCCCTTTCTTTCATACTGTTCTTTAATGTTAAAGTCCAAAACTTATTCAATGCTGTGTCCCCAGCTCCTGGATTGAGTGTTTGTAGAATCAATTTGAATATGGTTATGTATTTTAAGAACGTTAGATAAAAATATTCTTTAAATGCCTTGTTTATAAAGCATATTTTTCTTTGCTCAAACTATATGAAATCCATTGGCTGTGTTAAGCAATCCATAAACCTTTCCCCACTATCCAGATACACAGGTGTTTGTTATAATCCATTCTCACGTGCTTATCCCCACAACTAGCACCTCAATCACCTACTAGACGTCCTTCTTGTCCAGATCATTTGACCAGTTTCAAATTTGCCTGGAACATTTCAGTATCCAACCTCTAAGATTATCTTTGATCACCTCTTCCTAAAACAAGAAAGTGAAGCTAAGAACATTCTCCCTGATAACCTGGAGACTGAGTCTACTCTCTCTAGCCAGCCCCTGCTACCACCAGCTGGCTGTTTTAAGGACTGCGCTATTAGCCGGCACTCATTTTAACCTTCAGGCTCTCCTGCCCCACTTCCATCCTTGACCCCTCCACCACCAAAGCTGTGGGAACAGCTGTAAGTACTCGGGGTACACTTTCTTTATATGCAGTAGTATAGCTTTTGAGCGAGGTTGGCAGTAATGAAGGCAACCATGTACCTGCAAGGCAAGGTCTGAGCAGCAGGAATTAGTGGTGTCTTCTTTGCTAAAGACGCTGAAGACTGGTAAGTGATGCCTGTGAGCACCCCATTTCTCTGCCGTGGACAGGAAGTGTTCTGGAAGATTAATGTCTCAGATGTTACGCTAAGAAAATCCAAGCCAGAGGCTGCTCACTGCATTTTACGGTCAATAAATTTTCTTGACAAGCCTTCCTCAGGTTGATGACCAGAGAAGCACCTGCTACCACCACAGACACCACCGCAATGGAGTAATGCTGCTCAACAAAGCCATGACCAAGACTCTGATGACGGCTCCTCTGCAAAATTGACATTTTATTTTTACTTGAACTAATTCTCTTCTAGAAACAATATAGTAATCTAAATTCTCCCTTTGCCACCTATCCTTAAAATCATCAAAGTCAAAACACCTTTGAAAACCAGAATAAACTTTGAAGATTAGCACATTCTGGTTTCAATACTTATTATAAAGCTATAGTAATCAATAGAGTGTGATGTTGACATAAAGACAGACACAGGGACAAAGGCAATCCAGAGAAGGAAAAATCGTCTTTTCAACAATTGCATATTCATAAGCAAAAGGAATGAACTTTGGTCTATACATTGTATGTACATAAATTAATTCAAAATGAATCAAATGTAAAGATAAAACCTAAAGTATAAAACTTCTAGAAGAAAATTTAGGAGAAAATCTTTGGGACCTTGGATTAGGTAGAAAGTTATGACGTATTATATAAAAGTAAAATACATTTTTAAAAATCATGAATTGGATTTCATCAAAATATAAAATGTCTGTTCTTCAATAGACACAGTTAACAGAATGAAAAGACAAAGCACACAGCTGGGAGAAATATTTGTAAATCACATATCTGATAAACTTGTATCCAGAATATATGAAGAACACTAAAAACCTAATAATAAGGAAATCAAATTTTCAGAAATAAGCAAAAAAATGAACAAATTTTCAAAGAAAATATGTGGATAGCAAATAAGCACAGGAAAAGATGCTCAATGTCAGGAGTCATTTAGGGAAATGCAAATTAAAACCACAATAAGCTACCACTGCACCCCTATGAAAATGACTCTATCAAAAAAGCTGACCATATTAAGAGTTGGTGAAGATGTGGAACTGAAAGTCTCAATACCACTGGTAAGAATAAAAAGCAGTACAATCACTTTTGAAAACAGTTTGGCAGCTTCTTAAATAATTTATCATATACCTACCATATAACACGTTTACTCCTAGGTGTTTACCAAGAGAAAATCAAGCATATATGCATACAATAGCTTATATATGAATGTTCATAAAAGCTTTATTTGTAATAGCCAAAAACTGAAACAACCCAAATGTCCACAACAAGTGATTGTACAAACACTTACTTAGCAATAGAAAAGAATGAACTATTGCTACATACTAGTTTTACAATGTACAGTAATGTTGAAGAAGTCAGGTAAAAATAGTTCATGTGGTATAATTCCATCTATACAAAATCTAGGAAATACAAACAAACTATAATAGAAAACAGATCAGTGGTTGCTTGGGCAGAGGAGTGATGAAGATGAATGAGAGGAAAGAATTCGAAGGAGCATGAGGAAACTTTGGGGTTTAGGGATATGTTCACTGCCTTGATTTTGGTGATGGTTTCATGAGTGTATACATGTATCAAACTCATCAATGTGCACATTTTAAATAAGTGCAGTTTATTATATGTCAATAAAGCTGTTTATAAAAAGCAAATGATCATCAAGAAAATGGTTTCTTCACAAAAGGAAGCATATGAACAAGATAGAAAGATGTGCACAGTTTGTTGTTAAATGTGAAAAGCAAGGTTCAGTGCTAGCAGTCTTTGCCAGAGCAATCAGGCAAGAAAAAGTTGTGCAAATTAGAAAGGAAGAAGTAAAACTCACTCTATTTAAAGTAGCATGATCCTTTTTGTAGAAATTTTTTTAAAAACCACAAGAAAATTATTAGAACTAATAAATGAATTCAGGGGAGTTGAAGAAAACATGATTGACATGCAAAAACCAGTTGTGTTTCTATAGATCAAAAAAGAACATACTGAAATGGAAATTTAAAAAGGAATTCCATTCACAATAACTTCTTAAAAATATAATACTTAAGAGTAAATTTAATCAAGGAGGTGAAGAACTTGTACACTGGAAACTGCAAAGCACTGTTGATAGAAATTAAGGAAGACCTAAACAAATAGCAAGACATCCCATGCATAGGAGGACTTAATATTATTAAGATGTTGACACAAGCCTAGGTAATCTACAGATGTAATGCAATACCCATCAAAATCCCAGCAGATATTTTTTGCAGAAATGGAAAAGCCAATCCTCAAATTCATGTGGAGTTGCAAGCGACTGCATAAATGTTGCAAAGGAAGAACAGTTACTCGTTCCAATTTCAAAACCTAACAACAAAGCCATGGTAATCAAAACAGTGTGGTATAAAGATAACCATATAGACCTAGAGGTATAGAATTGAGAGTTCAGAAATACCCCATTGCCAACTAATTTTTGTCAAGAATGCCAAGTACATCAACTGTACTTGAGGTATTGGAAATATGATCTCTTCAACAAGTGGTGCTGGGAAAACTGGATGTCCCCTTGTAAAAGAATGAAGGTGGAACCCTACATCACAACATATTCAAAACTTAACTGTAAGTGGATCAAGGACCTAAGCATAAGAGCTAAATTCACATTGAGCTAAATACTTAAGCTCAAAACCACAGAGACAACAACAAATATCCACTAGGATGGCTATTAACAATATACTATTGTTGCTGCTCTTGTTACTGCACTGTAGCAGTTTCCATACAAGGGGTTAACAGGTCAAGAGGAAATCTAAGGTCATCACTGCAAAAGATTCCACTTTTACTCTTCAAGTTTAATTGAATTAGATACGCATGGAAATACGCTAAAAAAGAAGATAAATTTGCTGTGCTCACTGTTTTCCAAATCAAGGGAAAGGAATAAATCTCCAGAATAGTGAGTAAAAGGGACAGGGTAAAATAGCCTGGATGGTCTCTCCTATTTGAAATGTGTTTGCATTACAAGCCATATGAATAATTAAGCAAGGTGGTAAGTACCACCTGCAAGAAACAGAAAGCAAAGTATAATATCAAGTACCTTTCAACTCTGACTTACAAGGAAAGAATTATTAGCCCTGGAAGTCACTGACTCCAACATGCTAAATTGGAACAAAATTATTAATGTTCTATGCTTGACAAATTGAGAGAGAGCACTTTTAAAATTTTACCTGCTCAACTTTGACGGTTATACTTTTTTTTTCTTATGTCCCCTCTTTCCTTTTCCAAGAAATTCTCTTCCCCTTAATATTCACACACATTTTCACATATATGCGCTCTATTTTAAACTTGTAACATGATTATGAAAAAAGATTGTGAATCAGGAGATCAAGGTTTGATACTCATATCTGCTACTGAATACTCTGCCTTAGGCTAGTCAGTTAATTTTTCATTCAAATTAATTTTAACTCAATTTTTATAAAAACATCCAAAGACCTAAATTTCTAATCTTAAGCAAAAATATAAATCAGCAAACAAAGGTACTCTTTCTGCTGCAATGGAAATATATTTTGCCTCCAAAATACTAGATGGAGTCTCACTGCTCAAGTAGCATTTAGCGTAGAAAAAGGCTAGAATAGTCATATGAAATACATGAAAAATTACTAAAGCGAAAATATAATTAGGAATTTTGAACTTTTCGCATGTGTAAATGCAACAGCAATAGACAGAGGTTTGAAATGCCTGCTTAATATAAATTTGATTGTGCATACATCAAAAAAAAGCAGATTCAAGAGGGTGAATCATTTAAAATTAACAACCCTTCATGGAGCTTCTGCTATGTTTCAAACTCTATCCTAAATACTACACTGAAACGATTCTATTTAAACCCCACAACAATTTTTTCCAACAATTGTAGGAAATAGACATTAAAATTTCCATTTCAGAGACAGAAAAATAAGCCCCAAAGAGTTATATAGCTCACACTGTGAAAGATCCAGCATTCAGAAGCAGCTTTGTTTTACTCCTGAGCCCTTCCTATAACAACTGCATATATAGGAGCAGAAAGAAAGTTAGCTCTGAAATGTTGAAGTGCATCAGAATCACGTGAAAGACTTGTTTCTACACAGATTGCTGGGGCGCTGCTCTCAGAGCCTCTGATACAGTGGGTGGGGCTGGAGACTTGGTATTTCTAACCAGTTCCCAGGTGATGCTGATGCTGCTCACATGGAAACTACATTTTGAGAACCGCTGTTCTAAACCAAGTGTTCCTAGAAACTTTAGATTTCACACAGCAATATCATTTTTTTGAGGGGGGTGGCGTTCATGGTTGGGAGTCCTGTGTCTTCCCCATGAAAGGTGAGCATTCTGCCACTGAACTACCTGTGCACCCCCAGTGATATAATTTTTTAAAATGAAGTTTGACACAAGGTTATAAAATTTTATTATGCTAAGTTACTACATAAATACACACACAAAAAAAAAAACCACACAAAAGTAACCTATATTCTAGTAGCTCTATATTTGTTTTTGTTCGTTTACATTTTTTATTAAGGTATAATTTACATATGGTAAAATTCATCCTGCAAGTTTTGACCAATGCACATGGTCATGAAACCAGCGCCGCAGCCAAGATATAGAACAACACCATCCTCACAAAATATATTCCCATACCACCCAATAACAAATTCCTCCCCAATATCCAACCTCTAGCAACCACTGATACATTTCTTTTTTATATAATTTTATCTTTTCCAGAATGTCATATAAGTGGAGTCAAACAGTTTGTGGCCATTTGGGTCTTGCTTCTTCAATATAACCTAATTTGCCATTCATCCATCTTGTTGTGTGTGTCAGTAGTTTGTTTCATTTTATTGATGGAGAGAATTCTATTGTATGTATATACTGCAGATTGTTTATTCTTCAGTTGAGGGGCATTTGTTTCCACTTTGGATTAATTAACAAAACAAGCTGTTATAAACATTCATCTCGGGGTTTTTGAGTGAACATATTTTCATTTCACTTGGGTAAATACTTAAGAAGAGGATTCCTGAAAGATAATATAAGGGTATGTTGAAATACATAGGAGATTCTCAATTCATTTTCCAAAGTGGTAATGTACCACTTTTACATTACCACCAATGATGTATGAGAATTGTTTCATGTACATTCTGGAACTTGATATTGTCATATTATTTATCATAGCCATTTAAATAAATATATAGTGCTCTAGTATAGTAGTAGTTGTAATTTGGATTCCCTGTGACTAATGACGTTGAGCATATTTTCATGTCTTTCAACTTTGTTCTTCTTTTTCCAAATTGTTTTGGCTTTTCTATTTCCTTTTTCTTTCTATATAAATCCTAGAGTCAGCTTGCTAATTTCTATAAACTGTTCTGCTGAGATTTTTGAATGTCATTGCATTGATTCCATGAATCAATTTGTGGAAAAGTGGCATTTGAAAAAAAAATGGATCTTACAGTCCATGACCTTGATGTATCTTTTCACTTGTTTAGATCTTCTTTGATTTCTTTCATCAGTACTTTCTTGTTCTCTGCACACAGATCTTAAATATGTATTATAGGATTTTTTTGGTGCTATTGTAATGGTACTTTGTAAATTTCAATTTCCAATTCTTCATGCTTGTATATCTAGCATGATACATTAGTGCTAAAAACTGGGTAGGTGCACAGTAAACTGTCAATAATTTTTTTTTATTTAATGAATAAGTAAAATGGGGGGTAAATAGAATGAGAAAGCTGTTTCAGCTTCTAGAGAAGGTGGTGAAACTGCCCAAAACCCATTAGTAACAGGTTCTTATCCTTTTGATAAAAAGTTGTTTTACAGGCCAGTGTAACCTGCACATGCACAGAAACCTGGACTGGTATCCTCAGATAACCTCAGAAAACCCAGGAACTAAAATCATCTCCCTCAGAACCAAAGTTGTGTGAATAGAAAGAGGTATCAGAAGCAAATCCAATATGAGAAGTCCTTCAGCAAAGAAAATATGATCAAAAGCTTGCCTTTACCATATACAAGTAAATCTATGTCTAACTAATCAAACCATGCTAAAATGCTCACTTTTCATCCCCATAAAATCTCCCCCTTAGTCTTCAAGTTGAGGGGACAGATTTGAGCATTACCTCCTGTCTTCTTGCTGGTCAACCTTGCCATAAAACTCTTTCTTTTCTCAAAATCCAGATGTCATATAACCGGCTCTGTGTGCATCAAGCAGTGATCACTTGTTTAGTAAGAAGTCTTGGCCACCTAGACTGGTTTTGTCTAGAGCCTTGGTGATTGGGGTCCTCCCTGCTCTTGCCTGGTGCTTCAGACCCTTCAGTGCTACATCCAATTTTGAGGAAAGAAACAGCCCCTGCAGCAGATGTGTCATGGGTCAGTAACCTCAATTGAACACATTTTCTTTCATCAGATATTTTCCCAGTAGGTTTGTGGGTTTGAGTTCCACCTTTTAGGATAAGATCTGCTTTAGGGAGGTAGAATGCCCCTTTTAATACGTAGACAAAATCCTTCATTGGATTCAATCCCAAGAGCGAGAGACAATATTGGAGAATTTAGCTGCAGAGGAACTCATGGTGGGAATCTGGATTACTGAATTAGGACCTCTGTCTAAATTGGAAATTTCCACAGTAATTTAGAACAAAGATTTTATTCTGGTTGTGAGCAATAGAGACTTGCTATTAGAGGAAATGCATCAGGCAGTCAAATGCCACTGAGCACCCGCACTGTCTGATGGGAAGCTGAGGCTTCCAAAGAATATCACCTATGAAAATGTAAATGCTCATGGATGGGCTATATCGGCATAAGGTTATCCATCACCCTTAAGACAATTTCCGTGCAACTAGGGGACACATGGACATGGTCAGACAACTAGAATATGTGCTGCCTGCCAGGTAAATCAAGTATGAAGCAACACAGTACCATAACCCTGATATAAGCCCCTTAGAGTGTAAAATGTTTTTATTGCTCACAGGCAGAACTATCACGATGAATAATGCTGATAGTATACCTGATTTCAGTCCTTTGGGATGTATTTTACAAAATTAGTCCTTTTATATATAATTTGGAACTACCATGTTACACTGAAGAAATTAAAAAGAGTGACTTAAAACATCTCAGGTTAGGCAATAAGCAGGAGCCAACCTCAAGAGCTGGCTCTGCATCTGTGATTTAGACAGAGGGTGGTAGACTTATGAGAAAGGGGGAGACAACATATTCTTCAGACATGAGTGAAGAAGAATTGTGTGTTGGCACAAGAAACTGGAATCCAGGAGACTTTATGATCTATTTTGGTCACCTGCTCAAAGATAATTTATATTTACTTTTTGTTAAGTCCCTGCTGGATGTGATTGAAAGGATACGGATCCATTAGAACAAGTGCATGTACTGATTTTCCCAAATGGCTGCAGATGAATTGGGGGGGGGGAACATGCTAGGTAGGCAGGAAAGCTAATCAAACTGTGCTTTTCAAGCAACTTTAAACTGAACTAGAGGACTGAGGCTGGCTTTTTCTTTTTCCTCACCTGACTGAAGTTAACACTATAAGACAAACACATATGATTATTACAAACCAGAGAGATAGTTAATACCAGGCAAGATGACAAGATTTTTGATCAAGCTTGCCCCTCAGGAGACTTAAGTGAACACTTTCTGGCTCTAAGGGGAAAGTGCCTCCATTCATCATTCTCCGATGACTCCCAATGGTCAGCAATGGCTATTTTTCTTTCATCCAGAATCTGGAGTTGTATAAGGACTCCACACTCTTATTTCCTGAGGTTTTCTGGAATGAATTTTCAGTAGCTGCCTTTCTCAGCTTTGGACCTTCCCAAAGTGAAGTCTTTTGGAAAATGCTGAATTAACATGGTCAGGGTTCCCAGCCTTGACTGTCAGTAACACTGCCTTTTTTATAAAACTGCTAGCAAGGAAGGAGTGTTAGAGTTTAGCAAGCTATATCAGAGACTCGGTGTGTCTGTGCTTGTGCCTGTGGGGGTGTCTCCTTCTTTGCCCAGGACTCCTTTCTTCACTGGACTATAAATCTGATGATGATTAAATCTTACCCCAATTGGTGTCCTTCTAGGCACCCCTGACATATGCTGGAGATGAGAGAACCCCTATTAACCTTCCAGAGGCCAGCTGTACCCTTATTTACCTACTGATCAAAAAAGAACAGACTTCCTTCCTATGATCATAACAAGGATGCAGACAAGAGTTCCAATATGAAAAAAGGTTTTTTTTTTTAAATGTCCAGGAGGTAAAACCAGGACCAAAAGAAAACCCACCCACTTTTCTGGAGAGAGTATACTGATCTAGATCTGGAACACCCAGACAATGTAGAGACTAGGCAATATGACCTTCATTGGTCAAACTGCTACTGATTTCAGAAAGAAGCAACAAAGTTTGGAAGAGGAACAAGGTATGCCTTTATCTCAACTGATTGAGATTGCCTTTAAAATCTACAAAACCAAGATCAGGAGAAATGGAAGCAACAAATATGAGATGCCAAGCCGCTCTAGTCACTACTGCTTTAGGCTGCAATTTTCCAAAGACAAGGAAGACATCATCTGGTGTGGACAAGCAATCACAAATAAGATTCTTTGGACCCTCTGTACCCAGTTGAAAAAACTACTCTCAAATAGGACCATGGCAATATGCCTGTTGCAAACAGGATGGTCATTGGAAGCAAGAGCCCTGGTAAACTGAAAAAGGGAGAATCAAAACCTCCACACACCTGTTTGCCAAATGTCTCACTTTATTGAGAGTGACCAGGAATGATGGGGGCATCTCTATTCAACCCCATTAGTATCTCTCACAAGGAGCCCCAGGTAACTATGATGGTGGGGGATAAAGATTTTTGACTTTTTGGTGGACAGTGTAGCAAACTACTCTGTTCTAAATAAAAGACAGGGCCTTCTTTCCTCAAGAATGCTATCACTGGAGTATCAAGGGAAATGGCACATAAACCCTTTCTATAATGTCTCAAGTGCCAACTGGTGGGGGAGAGGGGGTGCTCTAAGATGCAGTTTCCTTTATATGTCTGAGTACATGGGTATTTACTCAAATAGATTTTACCATTATGCCAAAGGCCAGAGGAAATTATAAATACCTACTAGTATTTGTAGATACCTTCCCTGTATGGCTAGATTTTCCCCATAGAATAGAGAAGGCTTCAGAAGTAATAAAGGTCCTACTGAAAGAAATGATTCCCTGGTTTGGATTGCCATACTCTATACAGAGTGACAATGGGGGAGCTTTCATTGCTAAGGTGACCCAGTAGGTAGCTGGAGCCCCAGGAATATCTTGGAAGTTGCTTTCAACCACCTTACATTTCCCGCAGATGTGTTCTTGCACTGTGTACACCTAAGGGACTGGCTGCTCCTTAAAACCCTGGAAAAATTAACAACCTGAGGCTCAATTAAGGACCCAGTGGGACGACCCTGTGAAGACCTTTTTGTTACTCTGTTTGGATGTAGGGTGTACAACTGTGGATGCATCATTCCTAGGTGAAACTGGGGCCTGTTCACCCAGAAGACCACCCCCGGGTGACCTTCAGGAACCAGACAGGAAGCAGTCTTCACAGACACAAGGAAACTGCAAGGCCTCACTGCCCAAACGCTAGGTGGATATTGTGAACCTACTGAAAGCTTTTGTCTCCTGAATGTTATTGTGAGCCCATGGCTGACCTTAAATAGCTCTAAAGAAAAATAAACCACAAAATAAGTAATGCTTGAATCTTGGGTCCTTGTTTGCTTGTTTATAGTTTAACGTGCCTTTGTAAACTGCCTAACAGATTTAACCATTTTCTGTATACTCAAAAGGATAGAAAATGATGTCTATTCTTAAGTATTAGTCCTTGTGTTAACTCCTGCTTCCATATATCCTGACTAATGCAGCAGTTTGCTGAGATCTTACAAAAGGAACCCAAGTTATTGAAAAGTTAAGCAAATTCATTCCTCAACTCGTTAATCTATGTCCCCAATGTGTTTGAAGTGTTTAGGGCAACTGTCATCCCAAATCCCTCAAGATTAAGGAATCATCAGAACACAAGAGAGGACTGAAACCCATTAGTAACAGCTTCTCTTTTTGAGCACTGCCTCAAATCCATTAGTGACACCTTCTCCTTTTGAGCTTGTTTTGCAGATTAATGTAACCCGAGCATGTGCAGAAATCCAGACTAGCCTCCTTAGATAACCTCTGTGAACCCAGGAACTAAAATCATCTCCCTCAGAACCAAAGTTGAATGCATCAAGAGAGGTGTAAGAAGCAATTTTAATATGAGAGGTCCTTCAAAGAGGGAAAACCAGTCGAAAGCCTGCCTCACCGTATCTATGCCTAGCCATTAAAACCACGTCAATGTCCATTTCCCATCCCCATAAAATCTCCCTTAAGGTCTTCTTGGACCTTTAGACAGTTGCCTTCTTCTTGAGATTCAGGTCTCAACTTAAATGTAACTTACTTAGGAGGCCCTCATCCAAAGTAGCTCCTCACCCCTAGTCATTTTCTGTCAGTCCAACTTGTTTTAGTTTTTCCATAACCCTTTTTATTGCTTGACCTTTACTGTTTATTAGCTTATTTATTTTCTGTCTCCCCTTACAGTTTTGTTTACTGCTTTATCAAAGTGCTTAGAGCAATGCCTGACACATAGAAGGCATCAATCCATGTTTATTGGATGAAAGATGGAGAGATACATGAATATAGGAATGAAGCGCAGAATTAATCAATTATTAATATATATATATACACAATATTTAAAAGAGCAAAAGCTATCATAAGGTATCTGCCAATAATTTTTTAAATATGCAAGAACTTCATAGAAAAAACATAAAACCTTTTTGTAAGGTCCTAAAAGGAGACCTATATGAACGAAAAATCAAAAAATCAAAAAAGATAAATTTTCTAAATGAAACTATAAATGCATAGTAATTCCCAAGGCTAAGGCTAGAAACATTTTAAAGAAATGTTTCTTAAAACTAAAAATTAATGCATCAAGTCCTTGGTATAAAAAACATCAAAATTTAAATAAAGACAGATTCAGTAACGATGTATTCTGAGCCATATTGGAGCCTGAGGTGAAAAAGAAAATCAATAATATTGATCTTGTCTTTATGTAAAATTTTTGAAAGTTTTTTAATCCGGCACTTTTTGAACTGGTTTTGATTTTTTAAATGTTGCACTGAAATATGATTTACTCGATTATTGAGGTTTTGGGGACTCTGTTGTGTATTTTGCGCCTGAAGTAAATGCCTCACTCACCTCACTCAACTCACTCTAGTCCTGGCACAAGTAATTTCTATGAAAATTACATAGAGTTATTATTTAAATGATCAAACTGATTCCAAAATTGATATATAAGGATACAGGTCTGAAATAGTTCAAAGGGGATGAAATCTAAGAGCGAGGCAGACCTTGAAAAACCTGATAAATATCATCACAAGTCAGGGAATATGCCATCTCCATCTCAGAGAGCGTGGAGATCAGACACAGTAGCTAGAAAGGGTAGGCAAGGGAACTGGACAGGAGTAGCAAAGTTGGGAGAATGATTCTGAAGCAACTCATGCTGAAATAAACCTCCAAGTGGCCATGTAGGGCACCCCTGTACCCCCAAACCACAGAAAGGGACCTGAGTCACCCTAGACAAACAGGAGAGGCCTGAGCGATGGAACGGTGGGCCTGGAGTCCCACTAATCACTGGGTAATTTCAGAAGCCACAGGGGATCTTTAAGGCCCACCAGGTACAAAAATTCTAATCATGGAGCAGCTGAGACCTGCCAGAAGGATTTACAGCAGAGCACTCCTCAGAAGTCTCCCACTACACACCTTTGCTACTATGGGGTCTTTAGATGGTCCCTTGGATTTGATTCAATTTGATTTGATTCCAATTCTGAATTCACCCCTATTCCTATGACAGCCTGAACCATAGTTCATTTCTTGGATTGCAGATTCCCCTGTCCCCCACCTCTCACCCTGGAAATTAGCTCTAGTCACTTCCCCGCATACCTCCATCTCCCATTTGGTTTCTGCCCCCCAATTATAAAATTCATGCACTACTAGTTTCTCATCAATAGTCATATTCAAGGATCTATGCCCTAGGAAGTGATAACAGTATGTATTTCCTTATCTAGAAAGTGAAAAGTAAAAAAAAATTGATGGAAAAAAAGAGACTCTTGCTGTTTTTATATTATGGGATTTAAGCTACTATGAAAAAAAAAATGAATAAAACCAAACCAAAAACTTGAAGAAAAAGATCAATTTTATCTGCTACTAAAATGAACAAGAATTTGAAAAGTGGATGATAGGATACAGAACTTCTACTGATTACTTTATCAACATTTAATGCTAATAAGTTTCTGAGAAGCAGCTGTATGCAACAGCTTTATCACAAAATTGAGCAAAGGAAAGTGTCTGCAGTCCAAAGAGGATTTTTTTCTCTCTCATTTGGCTCTGCCAAATTCTTTTCTAAACTGCTTATAAACATAAGAAAGACAGGCAGACAATGCCTCTTCAATTGTCATATGAAACCCCTGGATTTCCTAAGCATAGCATCACCTCTACTTTAATACAGGGCTCTTACATTGTGAAATTTAAGCCCAAATAGGAAAAACTGATATGGTTAGCATACTCCTTACCACCCTTATCTTGGAACAAACATCAGTAAAGAACATTTGCTGAAACCAACTATTCTCTCAGCAGTAATTTTCCCCACTTTGATCTTCCCTAAAGCATTAATAACCTCATTTTTCATTTACTATATATTTTTTGTGGATTTCTCTCTGATTAAATTGACATTGTCAAATGAATGATAGTTCAAGAAATGCAAGTGTATGCCACAGTTTCAAATATAGTGTCCAAAAAGAATTCATGTCAATTTTTTGCATGACATAAATTGATAGCACAAGACCCATAATATTGCCACACCTACGCATGCTGAATGCTTTATGATGTTTTATTCATGATATACAGACTACATTCTAGAGTTTGTTATATTTTCCTATATCTGACCCTCAAAACATGGCTAGAGTGGGCTACGGTTGCTCAGCAGACCAGGGTTCGATTCCCGGTACCTGCCCATGTAAAAAAAAAAAAAAAATACCTGGCTAAAATTGTATATTTTCCACTTTGGGTTGTTCCATTTACTTGATATTATCAACAGGAAAATTATAACACATTCTGTGGGTCATTGAAGATTTTACTTTTTATACTCCATTCAGGCAGAAAAAAAACTATACATTTTCAATTATTTAATTTCAGCATCACAAGATAAGAGAAAGTACTGTTTATGTAGAGATTGGAGTGGGCAAACTCACAAGCTTGGCACATCAAACCGTGATAATTTCTTACACATTCTCCTATTTCTAAAGTTCACCTTAACTTTGCATTACATCTTGTTGTTCTATTTACATATGTGTTTTTGTCAAAGGAGAACAATGAAGCATTTTTTGCATTTTAGTAGTAAAACCAAAATTTAACCAATCAATGCTAAACCATAGCTTTATCAATATGCCAAATTTCCCAGTGGCATATACATTTTTGGCCCAGAACATATTTACTCTTCATTTCTCTTCTTTTGTAATAAATTCTAAAGTTGCATGCATAGTACACTTGCATTAAAAGGTGCAGAAACAGAAGATGGCAGAATAGGATAGGTCACTCCTCTCCTTGGAACAGCTAGAGAAGTGATGTGAAGGTGACTGGGACATGGATTTTAGGGTGTAAGTGACCTGGGAGATTCTTCTACACCACATAGGGAGGCCCTGGTTGAACAAACAAGAGAATTGAGATGCAGAGACGGTTCAGCTAATGCAAACAGCCTAATGCTCCCCTTTCCAAACAGAAGCCCAGAGCCCTCAGGGATGCATGGATATAAGCCAAGCTACATTCCTTTAATGCGCTACCCTCACACTTGCCACCCCCACCCCGCGACCCTCGATTCCTGCTACACCCCATGAACCTAAACCCCATCACTCGCCCACCCTGACCCTCTTGTGCCACTGCATCTCTGCCCCACACCCTGCTCGCACAAGCTTTACCCAGCCCTACCCACCTCTCTGGCACAAGCGTTCAGTCTCACCCCACCCCTCCCGAGACCTGCACCCAAACTCAAGGCCCCCACCTCCTCTTCCCTGTCCCCTGCAGGAGGTCA
>PVIY010029812.1:0-22102 GCA_004026745.1 Myrmecophaga tridactyla | reverse complement strand
TTTGTTATTCTTCCCCTAATTCTTCCAAGTGGACAGTTAATTCCTTGATTTTTGTCCTTTCTTCTTTTTTGAAATAGGCATGTAGGGCAATAAATTTGCCTCTTAGCACTGCCTTTGCTGCATCCCATAAATTTTGATATGTTGTGTTTTCATTTTCTTTTGCCTTGAGATATTTACTGATTTCTCTTGTAATTTTTTCCTAGACCCACTGGTTAAGAGTGTGTTATTGAGCCTCCACATATTTGTGAATTTTCTGGCACTCTGCTTATTGATTTCCAACTTCATTCCTTTATTATTTGAGAAAATGTTTTGTATGATTTCAATCTGTTTAAATTTATTGAAACTTGCTTTGTGACCCAGCAAATGTTCTACCATCGAGAATGATCCACGAGTACATGAGAAAAAGGTGTACCCTGCTGTTGTGGGGTGTAATGTTCTATAAATGTCTGTTAAGACTAGCTCATTTATTGTAATATTCAAATTCTCTGTTTCTTTATTGATCTTCTATATAGATGTTCTGTCCATTGATGAGAGTGGGGAATTGAAGTCTCCAGCTATTACGGTAGATGTATCTATTTCTTTTTTCAGTGTTTGCCACATGTATTTTGGAGCATTCTGGCTCGGTGCATAAATATTTATGATTGTTATGCCTTCTTGCTTAATTGTTCCTTTTATTAATACATAGTATCCTTCTTTGTCTCTTTTAACTGTTTTACATTTGAAGTCTAATTTATTGGATATTAGTATAGCTACTCCTGCTCTTTTCTGGTTGTTATTTGCATGAAATATCTTTTCCCAATCTTTCACTTTCAACCTATGTTTATCCTTGGGTCTGAGGTGTGTTTCTTGTAGACAGCATATAGATGGGTCCTGTTTTATAATCCATTCTACCAGTCTATGTCTTTTGATTTGGGAGTTTAATCCATTAACATTTAATGTTATTACTGTACGGGTAGTACTTTCTTCTACCATTTTGCATTTTGGATTTTATATGTCATATCTAATTTTACTTCTTTTTACCTTAAGTCATAGTCTTCCTTTCTTCACTCTTCTCCACACCTCTCTCCTCTGTCTTTTCATATCTGTCTCTAGTGCTCCCTTTAGTATTTCTTGCAGAGCTTGTCTCTTGGTCACAAATTCTCTCAGTGATTTTTTTGTCTGAAAATGTTTTAATTTCTCCATCATTTTTGAAGGACAATTTTGCTAGATATAGAATTCTTGGTTGGCAGTTTTCTTTTTTAGTAATTTAAATACATCATCCCACTGTCTTCTTGCCTCCATGGTTTCTGCTGAGAAGTCTATGCATAGTCTTATTGGGCTGCCCTTGTATGTGATGGATTGCTTTTCTCTTGCTGCTTTGAAGATTTTCTCTTTTTATTTGACCTCTGACATTCTGATTAGTAAGTGTCTTGGAGAACATCTATTTGGATCTATTCTCTTTGGGGTATGCTGCACTTCTTGGATCTCTAATTTTAAGTCTTTCATAAGAGTTAGGAAATTTTCAGTGATAATTTCCTCCATTAGTTTTTCTCTTTTCCCTTTTCTTCTACTTCTTTATCTTTCTTTTTGATAGCTTAATTCCTTTAGAATATTCTTTTTTAAAAAATAATAATAATAGTAAACTTAGCTGCCTCTATTTAAAAGGCCCTGAACATAAAGGGATAACTGTCAGAGTCTCTCCTTATTTAAAGAGAGATCTAAAGAAATGGAAAGAATTATAATGTAGTATAAAAAATAACAGTGATACAGGGAAAGCACAAAGGCTATGCTGAGTAAGGATTGATTAACATTTTGGGGGTGGGTAGGTGTAGTAGTTAGATTCAGGTGTTAACTTGGCCAGGTGAAGGTGTTTAGTTCCATTTCTGTGGACCTGAGCCAATGGCATGTGAACCTCATCTATTTTTTATTACAACTGCAGTCAGCTAGGAGGCATGCCTGCTGCAATGAATGATGTTTGATTTAATTGGCTGGTGCTTCAATGAGAGACTCAAAGTAGAACAGCCCAAGCAGCTCAGCATACCTCATCTTAGCATTCACAGCTCACCCAGGCCTTTGGAAATGCAGAAAGGAATCACCCCAGGGAAAGTTGTTGGAACCCAGAGGCCTGGAGAGAAGGCCAGCAGAGATTGCCCTGTGCCTTCCCATGTAATAAAGAACCTCAGTTGAAAGTTAGCTGTCTTTCCTCTAAAGAACTATATGTCAACTAAATAAATACCCTTTTTATTGAAAGCCAGTCTGTCTCTGGTGTATTACATTCCAGCAGCTAGCAAAATAGAACAGTGGGTGATCAGGCAAGGAAAAGACTGAGTGAATTTAGGGGAACCCAAGAAGTTAACTTTTGAACTTGTACTTGAAGGATGAGAAGCAGTTAGACATCGCATAAGGAGGAAGGCTGCAGAAAATATTTCAGTGGCACATGTGTAAAGACAAAGAATTGTGGCTATAGTCAGTGAAGGTGAGACAGTTTTGTTGGACACTGGGAGAGAAATAGTAGGAGAACAAGTTAAAAGATGGGCAGGGCCCCATCTCAAATAGTCTTATATGAGTTTTGTATTTATCCTACAATAGAATGAAGTAGAGATGTTTTATATGCAAGAGTGATATAACCAGAATAACATTGCATAAGGTCTGTCTGCATAATTATCCAGAATGAGTGGCAATGTCATTGGAGGGTAGTGAGAGTTCTGACAGAGAGAACACTTACAAGTCTTTAGTTACAAGTTCCAAGTAACTATTAAGACTGTGATAATGCAAGTTTAGAAACAATACAAATGATCACCATGAAGGAATAGGTAAGCAAATTACATGATACATTATGATGATATAGCTCAATTCATTGAATGGAAAGAGACTACTATGTGGGAAAAATAATTTAAAAAGTGTATGAGGAAAACAATTTAGTGATGGCATGCCTATATATGCATTTATCTATATATCCTTGCATCTTTGTATCCATATATGAATGTACCCATTTATCTCTTCTCTTACCTATCATCTATCCATCCATCTCTCTAATGCAATATTCATGCTATTACTACAAATAATGAATAGCCCAGATTTGTTGGGGTTTTTTGCAATTACTATAAGGGACACTATCATAATATATTCTGGAAACTCTTAGGTAATTTTGGACAATATGTGTAGAGAGATGATACAGAAGTTGAGTATCCATTCTATGCTTACACCTTGAATCTGGATACTCACACATTTATCATCTGTAATTTCAAGCAAACTATTTAAATTCTCTAAGCCTCTGTTTTATCATCTGAAATATGGAACATTTTTACCCACAACATAGTGTTCTTGTGAGGATTGATGGTATAATGTATGCAGACATTTTTAACACGTTACCCAGGGCATGATAATTAAACAATAAATGTTAGGCACTGCTGTTTTCTGGTCAGCATTATCATTCTATCTACAATTATAAAATCATTAATTTGCGGTGTGAAAAGAAATTCAGTATTCCTTATAAGTTTATTCTTTAAATTGGTCCTGTGCTGTAAGTAGTAGTCCGATTTCTTAAATGGGGTTCAGAATTTATTACTTTCCCAAGAGTACATAACTGGATAGATGAGCCTGGCATAAACCTAGGTTTGACTCAAAATCCTTTTCTTTTCTCACTATGATATCTTGTCTCCCAAAGAAAGGTGCTACTGGTAAAGGAAATTCCCATCCCTGGGGAATCAGATAATTACCTCGCTGTAATTCTACCTAAACTGCATATTCATTAAACTAATGTAAATTTGAAACTTTGAGCTTCAAAATTCTTTGCTTTTCTCACTATGATATCATGTCTCCCAAAGAAAGGTGCTATTGCTAAAGGAAATCCCCATCCCAGAGGAATCAGATAATTACCTCACCATACTTCTAACTAAATTTCATATTCATTAATCTTAATGAAAATTTGAAACTTTGAGCTTGTTGTGATTGGTTTGAGTTAATATGTCCCCAAGAAAAATCTCAGAAACCAGTCATTTTAATAAGGCCCCTGGAAACTGATTAGCAAGTAAAGCCACTTTATAGCAATTAGGTAAGGAATTCTATTTGCAATGAAGAGCTTTATAATGAGACGCAGTGAGACAGTTTCACATCAACACTGACCAAACTCTGACTTTGGTTTTTCTTTACTTAATGATCAGCAATTGCCCAATTAAAATCAACAGATGAAAAAATGAAACCCTCAGAAAATGACATTTTTGCCAAATTTTTCCAAACACTTTGAAGTGTTGTAGCCCAACTAGAAATAGATACACTAACTCACTCCTTTCATATTATATAATATGGGGTGGCAATAAGCAAATTGGAACTTCTAAGTTCTGTTGTGACATATTGCATATAAATCTGCACCAAATAATTAAGAATATAATCACTGATTAAAATCCTCCAAAATCAGCAACTACCAGTACTTTTATCCCTGTTGAATATTTTTGACATTTAAAATAGTTAGAATGTGTTAATGAAGCTAAATGATATTTAATCCCTCCCTGAACAAAAATATTCAGAAAAGTTGACTAGGTAAATGCCTATTCACATGGAGATTGGAAATAAATATCAAATGTAAGATATAAATACTAGTAACACAGGTAAGATGTGTCATGTCTGCACAGTTCAAAAGGAGGTGATGGTCTGTGTGCTGTAATAATTGGACAAATTAGCACCCAGAAGGTTGTAAATACCAGACTTGAAATATGAAGAATCTTCTATGGTTTCTTTATTACCTCGGATATAAGCATTATGAACCAAATTATGATAAATATTTATTCTTATAGCTTCAACATTTTATAGAACTAAAGCAGGCCACAAAATCTGACCACCATGTTCTTTATTTTAAAAGATATGAAAAAAAGTCACTCCAGGAAAAACTATTTAAATGAAGTTGCTTGAAGTAGGAAACCAAATTTGCATCTTAAAATAACAGAAAATAATAGCATATGTTCACGTGTGTTGTGTGTGTGTATCTGTAGGTAGCTGTATTTTTATATAAACTTATGGGATACAAATGAGAAACACAGACGATTATCCACATATAGACATATGTATGTGCCTTTGTAGTTAAACATAAAGCTAGATACAATAGGAATTAAGTACCAAAAATTTGGTTAAGAAAATTCTTGAGCAAATTGAGTTGGGGATTAGAAGGAAAAAGGAAAAATGGCTAATTACAATTCTATACAATAAATGGTTAAGAGTTTGACATTGGAGGTGGGGGGGAATGACCCTACATTCTGTGTCTCTAACCTACACAACTTGGACGAGATTAAACATTGATTCTTTCTTCTCCTGACCTTTGTTTTTCTCATGTGCAAATAGATTATATATTTATATAATTAATATATATATAAATAAATTAAACTTGCAATCAGTGTTTCTGTAAATGTTTCCATGGTTAGGTACATGTGTCAACTTGGCCAGGTGGTGGTGCCCAGTTGTCTGGTCAGGCAAGCACTAGCCTGTCTGTTGCTATGAGGACATTTCATGGACTTATGTTATGACCAAATTGGCAGCATCCGTAGCTGATTGCGAACTGATTGCCATGACTTCTGCAATGAGTGACACTGAATCTAATCATTGGAAGACTTTTAAGGAGGATTCAAAAGAGACAGGCTCTTTTCCTGCTTCTGCCAGCCAGCCTCTCCTGAGAGTTCAAGCAGGACCTTCATTGGAGCTGCCAGCTCATGGCCTGCCCTATGGATCTTGGACTCTTACATTTCCATAGTTGCCCAGCCAGCCTCTCTTGACACCTTCATTGGAGCTGCCATCTTGCAGCCTTCCCTACAGACATTGAACTCTATATCCCCATGATTACATGAGACACTTTTATAAATTTTATATTTATAGATATCTCCTGCTGATTCTGTTTCTCTAGAGAACCCTATCTAATGCAAATGTCAAATGATAAAATACATGAAAAGAATTTAAAAAGTATCAATATATATGTTTGCAAACATATATATATGGCTTTATTTTCAACAGCACAACAGTTCCCTAATGGAACAAACATGCTTCTATTTTCAGCAGTGGTCAAATATTATCAGGAGAAAGGATAATTATGAGTAAGAAAGCAGTCATTAAGAAAAATGATATTCAAATTTATTGTCAAAGGGTAGATCTATTTGCAAGGTATTTTAAATGTAAGGATTATTCTAATAAAATTATTTAATTTTTTGGTTTAATTTATTACAGTAATTCATTAAATTAAGATAAAAGGAAAAAAGATTTCCTTTTCAGTACATTAAATATATATTTGATAAAAATTCTCTGCTAATCCTAAAGCTCCTGGAAAAGATGTAAGAAGTAAAACATTATCATAATTATAATTATCTGCCATAAAACAGTAGTTACTATCACATTTAATAGAGAAAATTTAGAAACATCTCAATTAATACTAGGGAGGATAAGGATTTCTATTATCACAATTATTAAGAGTTAATAAATGTCTAAAATAGGAATTTTTGTAGGGTGAGGATCAAGACAATAGGAGAAAGGAACCAAATGCAATAATGTTTGGTAAAATAATAGTAGGCTTAAATATAAGCAAGGTGAAGGCAATTTTTTTATTATCTTAAAGATACTAATACATACTACCCTCAAGTTAATTTATAAACATGATGCAATTATAATCAAATTAATTTTTTTGGAAAATGGTGTAATTTACATAATAATTTACATAATTTGCAGTAATTTGAAGAATTTAGGTAAAATAACATGTTGGATATTATTATATATTAACTATGCATTATAAATATTTATATATAATTACTCTGCTTATATAAATATATCATATAATTATATGTTAAAACACCTGCATGCAATTATATATTAACATTATTGTTTAGGCAAAAAATACACTACCATGTATTGACATATTAAATCTGTAATAATCTTAACAGTATGGAGCAGGCAGCAAAAATACCTCTATTAGTGATGCATAATGAAAAATTGGAGAAACAAAACCAAGGTGAGAAGGAATATTTCAAGGATTTAATTTTTGCCTGTTAGCTGCTAGCTCATTCATATCTGAACAGAATTTTAGTGGATTTCATTTTAGGCCAAATTGTCCTGTTATATGTTTTCAGCATACTACACAATTTTTTTTTCATAATTGACCACAATTTCGGTAAATCTATTTATTTCACTGTGCATTATTTGCCTCTCTCACTAGACTGTATGGCATAAGAGCACAGAACCCACCTCTGCATACTCACTACTGGGTTCCAAGCACATAACATAGTATTTTGAGTACAGTAAATGCTTATTATTTTGAATAAATAGGGAAAGGAAAAAGATTCATTAATGAAACTCTGTAATCAGTTATATGGGGGAAAACTTGAGACTACTTTGTAGACTCTTTGTATTTCATACACTAAATTTAATTATAGATTAATTAAAGGTTCAGTATTTTAAAAAGCATGAAATGATCTTGATGAACATTAGCATAGCATTTAAGATTCAGAAAGTGTTTCTTAGTATAGGATATGGAAGAAAAGAAGTTAGGAAGGAAGGAAGGAAGGAAGGAAGGAAGGAAGGGAGGAAGGAAGGAAGGAAGGAAGGAAGGAATGAGAGGAGGAAAGAAGAAATGAAAGAAGAAAGAAAGAGGAAGAAAGAGAAAGATATAAATTTCTATATGTTTAAAAGCATCATCAATAAAATTATAATGCATAAATTAAAATGGGAAGCTTTGCAATAAATAATAGCATATTGACATCTTTTAAAATAAAATATTTCTATAAATCAGTTAAAAAAAGAAACAACAACAAAAACTGAAAATACACAGATGAAAGGACACCAAAGTGTATGGATGATTAGAAATGGAAGAAATGTGAATAAATGGCCAACATAAAAGTAGTTATTGTGCTAATGACCAAAGCACTCACATAAAATCATAGACATCTGTTTTTAAATAATCACCTAGGCAAAATGAAAAATATACAAAATGTAATGGATATATATAGTATATAATAGATACAATATACAATTACACGTTGAAATATATTAATATATAGTTCTTAATGTTAGTACAGAAAAAAATCCGCACTCTTGCAACACTGCTGGGAGTCAAATTGTCAAAAACTTTTGATATATATTTATTGTTCAACAGTTATTTCTTGCGCTCTTTGTCTTAGACACTACAGATAAAGTAAAAACGAAACATCCAAGGATCAAAGCCCTTTCCCACACAAAATCACAATGACAAAAAACAAGCTAATGTAAAAATATTATGCAAATGAAATGGAGAAATATATAAATCAGCAAAGGTAATTAATTATAGTAATTAATGCTAAAATAGCACTTATGGTATCCTGACAATATTCTAAATCTTTGTATATTTTACCTCATTTAATTCTCACAAGCTGCACTTGATGCAATTACTATTACTATTCCTGTTTTAATGATGATGAAAACAAAACACAGAGATATTATGTGAATCAACCAAGTTCTGAAATCCCATAAAGGCAGAGCCAAAATCTGGAACTGGATGATCTGGTTCCATTGTTCTTGCACTTCACCACCATAGAAATGTCAGGGGCTAAGGGAGTAGCCCAGAGTCAACGAGAGCAAAGGCCTAAGGCTGGCATGTGGCTAGAGTGAGGCTGGTGTGAATAGAAGGAATGAGGGGCATGGTGGGTTTAAGGTGGAAAACTAACAAGGGCCAGTTCATGTTGGGGCTTGTGGTCCTGTGCAAGGACTTTGGGTTTGAGTTTGGGTGAAATGGGGAGCCTTTCTAGGATTCTGTGCTGAGAAGTGCTGTCCCCTAATTTACTTTTTTAAAGGATCACTGTAGGTACTATAGGAGGCAGAATAAAAACAGGAAAGAATTGGAAATAAATTTGCATTAGAAAGAATGGTGAAAAAGACTGGGGGGGCAGGGAGGGGACAATGTAGTGGACAAAAAGTAGTTGAATGCTGGATAGTCAAAGGTAATGAATTAATCTAAACAAAATATGAATAAGAAAAGTTATGAAAACATTATCTTAATAATCAGAAAAAAAAATTTTAAGTGTCATAATATGGACTGTATATATATATATATATGCAAAATATTAAAAGGCATGGTTTGGGAAGAATCTTAAATAGTATGCAAAACCCTGATATTCTGCTGGGGAAAGACATATACTCTGAGTTCAATTTTAAAAAAACATAAAAAGATGTGAAAAAAGATGAGGCACTTGCAACCCAAACTTAAGCAGTAATTCTCTCTAATGGATGTTTTATACAATATCTTTCATTTTTTCTGAATATCAAATTTTATACAGCAACAAATATAAAACATTACTTATATTCTAGAAAAGTAGTTTTTACAAAGAACGGATATATAAAAATACCCTATACCTTCTAAGATTTTTTTTAAAACTCCAAAGTTTTCAATTTATACAAAAGTCAGTGGATTTTAATGAATTATTTAAATTTATAAAACAATATTTTAAAATTCTAGTAAATTATACATTAATAAGAAAGTGTTGGTTTATTCAATCAATAATACCAGGGTTATTCCTTAGCTATTGGGGTCAAATATCCAATTAGATCCTTGCCTCAGGTCATACAACAAATTGATGTAATATTACTTTAAAAAGCTAAATGTCAAAAACTAAACTGAAAATTTTATTAGGATGCAAATTAAGAACACTTTTTATTGCCTTCATTTTCACACTTAGTAAAGAAAATATAAATAGGTTTATGTGCTTAAAAAGGTAAAACTTCTATGTATAAAGCAAACTCTGTTAGGAGAAGGTCAAATAAATGATTGCCAGACTTTCTCACAATGAAGTATACTGGTAATGGAAGGGACAAATGTTAATACATTAGAAATGGTTATGACATTTACATTGTTTCCTATCTGTTTCTGTTTTGCTTTGCTTTGTTTATATAAATAGGATCACACATAAATAAAGTTTGGTGACTCCATAGTGATATATAGTTCAGATATTACTTCATGTTACCTTTGTCTTTATAGATTAATTTTTAAATTTTTTTTAGAATTTCCAAATGATAGTTGGGCTGTGGAGGGCCAGTGATTCCTGAGGCCAGTGATTCCTGATATGTCAGGGATCATAAGGAATTAACTCTCAAAAGAAGAGAGAATAGAGTCTACATAATATATGCATATCCTCACTATCTGAGAAAACATTTGAAAGGAGACCCCTGCAAAAACTTGCAGTGGAGAATTTTTTCTGTAACCAGGTAAATTGACAGGTTCTATGGGTCATTTCCAATTGGTCATCAAGTTATCTACAACTTTTGCCATCAAAAGGAAAATGAATGACCCTGTGTGATACTGCTCCAAATAAATGAGGCTGACATCTACAAATAGGAATTAATTCACCCTCCTAACTCTCCCAAAATAGCTCCTTAAATTTTTCTCTGAGGATTGGGCTTTCTTTGGAAAGAGAAAATATATTTTTATCATTGACAAAATTTAAAGAATCAGTTCTTTCTATGGAAGAACATTTGCATATGAAAGAGCTGCCTTTCCCTTAAGAGAAAAAAAGGATGTTTTAAAAGAAAATTGTGTGTCAAGAAGACATACCTAGGCAAAAGTAGTACACAAAAGCAGGAGACCCTCTTTCCAAAATTTTATATTGGAGAGGATATATGAATATTTATTTTTCTCTTTCCTTGTAGAAGGAAGGGAAAATGAGCTTGATTTTAGTGACTGTGCAAAGAAAACCCAATACCAAAGCTCTCATGAATTATCTCTGAAATTCCAAAGTGATGTTTATAACTTTTGGAAGGCTTAAATTGGGGCATAAGTCAGTATGTCTGGAAGTGAGCAAATGCTGGCCAAGTTCGTACTCTATCATTCATAAATTTATTTCACACTAAGAACTGTGAACTGCATTACAGATAGCTGTGCTAGGACTCCAATTCAGGAAGACAAGTGAGTTCAAGCTCCATTCTAACAAGCCTCTCACATGTTGGGCTTTGATTCCACAAGAGAGAAAATAAAGGGAAGGAGAGAAAATTGTCTTGCTGTATTTTACATATATATATATATATATATATATATATATACACATACATATTTGTAAATATATTTGTGTACCAATATATATGTATATCTATTTATCTATTTATCCATCTATCTAATCTATCTATAGTTTTTTTGTTTGTTTGTGTTTGAGAATTTATTAGGCACTAATTACAGTGTTGAGTCAATGGTGGAAGAATAGAAATTTAAAATGACATATAATCTTACCATTGACTCCAAACTGTCGAAAAAAAAAATTTCCTTCTGGGCAGTATATTTGGGGAGCAAAAGGGGATTATTCTTCTTTTATACACCTTATATTTTTGCAATTTGATATGTGAATTTCTTATGTTTCACATTTTCCAAAAATTAAAATTAGCTTTCTCAGCTTCAGAGGTGGTCAGGTGCACATAACTCCCAATGACACATACAGGTTGTGATAACCACAGGCCTATTATGAACATGGAAGTGAGGTAAATGAATTCTGACTATGGAGGTGGAGGTGAGAGGGCACAGAAGGAAAAGGCTCTGAGAAGATTTCAGGAGGATGGTGGCAATTAGAAGAGGGCATTGCATTGCACTTCCTATGAGCAAAAATCCAAGGAAGTGATTATTAGCAAGGGAGGGAAAACTGCCCATCCTGTGGCTCTATCTTCTTTCCCTGGTTCCTCCTTTTAATAGACCCTCACACTATCCACCTCAGAGACTGACAGCTTGGGAACTTTACCAAGGACCAAGAGGCAATACTGATGTAGCTACAGTTGTGATTGTCAATAACATTACCCAACAATGATAACTTTCCATATTCATAAGAAAGAAGGTTAACATTTTCTTTTAATGTAATTTTATTGACATATATTTGCACACCATACAATTCATCAAAAGTATAGAATCAATGGTTCATGGTATCATCATGTAGTTGTGCAGTCATCACCATGATCATTTTTAGGATATTTGCATTACTACAGAAAAAGAAATAAAAAGAGAAAAACAAAACCCAAACATCTCCAAAACCCATACCCCTTATGCCTCTCTTTTAATGACCACTAGTATTGTACTCTACCCAATATTAAGACTTGACAATAGAGGTAGAAAAGATAGTATAATATTGTCAGATATATATTTTTTTCTTAAAAAGTAATGTTACCTTATTTAAATATCCCTATGTTTAAGCTAACTAAGATATCCATTTTTGGTGATTCTAAGTGTATTGTTTATTTTCTTAAATAAAAAAATATGGGAAAAAATAATGTCATTAAGAGAAACTTTTATAGAGATTTATATAGAGCCCAGGGCACTCCCTAGAGTTTTCAGGAATACTATTGGTTGGGGCTTGTATACTGTGGTAGTCTGTAATATCTGGCTAAAACTTGCATAAGGGTAACCTCCAGAATGACCTCTCAACTCTGTTTTAAATCTGTTAGCCAGTGAAACTTTGCTTGGTTAAAGTAACTTGTTTTCCACTATTTGGCTAAGAAGCCATTCTCAATAAGGTGAACTAATTCTTATTTGTAGATGTCCCTCAAGGGGACTTTGCAATACTAATTTTTATTTTCTGCCCCAAATACTCTGGAATATATCCAAGTATTACATTAATCTGTATTGAATAATATCTAATTCCCTATTCTAGGTTGCATGTAATTAGGTTGCTTAAGTAAACTGACAACACAGGTTAAATTAGATATTGCCCAACATAAAACTTATATTTTGAACCAAATAATAATCTCTTCCTTTGATCTCATGCAGAAGTTGAAATTTTAGCACACCAACAATTTCATCCTTTACCCTGATTCTGATTTAACTTTGACTTCAAAAAGTCCATATCACTCATATCTCTAATTGGAGGCTGAACTCTCTTTTAGCACCTTTAACAGTTGTGATATGGAATAATGCTGAGTTTCAAAGCTGCAGAACTCTAACTCAGAATCTTATGTGTCATACAGATACCCAATGTTCCAAGTAACTACCAGGTTATACACAGAGAGCACAGCATTTCTGAATTTAGGAACAATAGTTAAACCTCAGGAGTAGAAGTGACTGCTTTAAGAGCTTACAATCTAGAAACCTTTACAATAAGCCCTATTAGGACATTCTGTATTCCTTAATCATTCATTGCCCTATCTCTGCCCACCTTCTATCACCTGATCACTGATAACAGTGGATAAGTATATCTCTCTCTGCACGTCTTCTCCAGAACCTGTATATTTCTGCTTATTTTCTGGATAGTTTTATTTTCATGCCTACAATTCATCCTATGTGTACAATCAATGGTTACTAATATGATCACATATTCATGCATTCACCACCACAATCTATGTATGAATACACTTCCATTTCTTCCACAAAGAAAAAAGAAGAGAAAAGAGAAAAAAGAAGAAAGAAAAAGGAAAAAAAAGAGAAACAACAACAAGAATAATCCCATAATCCTCCCTGATATCCTCCTCCCATTCACATTTAGTTTTGGCTTATTGCCTTTGATACAATTAATGAAAGCACACTATAATGTTACCATTAACCATAGACCTTCATTTGTGATCATTGTATTTTTACCTTATACCATCCCATTTCAACATCTTTCAATGGTGACCTTCAATTGTTTTCCTCCAAGTAAAAATTTTCCTATATTTGCACATTTAATAACCATCATTGTCCACCTAGGATTCGCTATGTCATATAGCCCCAAATTTGATCCCCTTTCCTTCTGGTGTCATATGTGAGCCTAGCCTTCTTCTTTCAACCATTCACACATTAAGCTTTGTTCATTATAGTTACAATATTGTGCAACCATCACATACTATTGTATTATCCATTTCTGGGTCTCTACAATCGATTCTGTTGAACGTTCTGTACTTCTTGAGCATCAAGTGCCCAACTTTACCCTCTTTCAATCTCCTGATAATCCGTGTACTCAATTTTAACTCTAAGACTTTGCTCATTCCCCTTCATTAATATTAGTGAAACTGTACAGCATTTGTTCTATTTTGTCTGGCTCAACATAATTTCTTCGAGGTTCATGCACATTGTTATATGTTTCATAACTTTATTTTGTCATACAGATGCATAATATTATATCATATATGTATCCCACAGTTTTTTTAAGCCACTCTTCCATTGATAGGTGTATTAGTTTGTTAAACTGCCAGAATGCAATATACCAGAAATGGAACAGCTTTTATAAGGGAAATTTAATAAGTGACAAGTTCACAGTTCTAACTTACAAAAATGCCCAAACTAAGGCATCCAGTAAAATATACCTTAATTCAGGAAAGGCCAGTGGGTCTGGAACACCTCTGTCAGTTAGAAACACACATGACTGGCATCTGCTAGAGTTTATGATTTTTGGTTTAAAACTGCTTCCCCGGGCGTGTTTTCTTTCTTCATCACCAAAGATCTCTGCCTGTGTGTGCTCTCTCACTTCTGCTCTCCAAGCATATGCATCATCTCTGCTCAACTCTCTCCAAAATGCTCCTATTAAAGGACTCAAACTAATCAAGACCCTCCGGGAATGGGTGGAGTCATGTGTCCTTCTAATCAAAAGGTCACACCCACAATTAGGAATGCCACATCTTCCTGAAGATAATTTAATAGAAAGGTGACAGAGTTGGGTGTGCCATGACTCTGTGGAGATAATCTAATAAAAAATTTCTGCCCTACAGTATTGAATCAAGATTAAAAGTAATAGCTGTATCCAAAATATAAGTTCAGGAATTGAATACGATTTTTCTAGGGTACAAAATCATTTAAAAACAGCACAATGGACATTAATCCATCTCTTAATAATCATGATTAATGCCAATATAAACATCGGTGTGGAAAATGTCCAATTGTGTCCCTGCTTTCAGTACCTTTGAGTATATACCTCATAATGGGATTGCAGAATCATGGAGCATTCTATACTTAGTAGCTTTCAGAATGAACTAGTGTACCTATTTCTCCACATCCTCTCTAGGTGGCATGATATTGGCATAAAGATATCTTAATAGAGTTATTGTCTTTTTGTTGTTAAGTTGTGGTATCTCTTTATATATTCTGGACATTTAACCCTTAGCTGATATGTGGTTTCCAAATACTATGTCCCATTTCATAAGTTGCATTTTTACTTTCCTGAGAAAGTCCTTTGATGCAAAAAAGTATTCAATTTTGGTTATCTATTTTTCTTTCATTGCCTACACTTTAGGTGTAAAGTCATGGAAGCCATTTCTTATCAAAAGTTTCTTAAGATATTTCCCTACATTTTCTTCTAAACATTTTATGGTCTTAGGTCTGATGTGTAGGTCTTTAATCAATATTGAGTTTATCTTTGCATAAGGTGTGAATTTACGGGTCTTTTTTCATTCTTTTGGATATGAAAATCAAGTTCTCTAAGATTCAAGTGTTAATGAGGATGCATTGTCCTAGTTAAGCTGAATTGACCACCTTATCAAAGATAATTGACCATATATAAGAGGGTCCACCTCTGAACACTGAGCTCAATCCCATTGGTCAGTGCATCTATCTTTATGCCAGTATCATACTGTATTGACCACTGCAGCTTTGTAATATGCTTTAAAATCAGGTAGTGTGAGAGTTCTCTTTTTGTTTTTCTTTCTCAAGATATTTTTAGGCATATGGGTGTCCTGCCCTTCCAAATAAATTTGTTTTTTTTTATTTCTGCAAAGTAAGTTGTTGGGAATTTAATTAGTATTACATTGAATCTATAAATCAATATGGATAGAATTGGCATCCTAGTTATATTTAGCTTTCCAATCCATAAACATGGTATGTCCTTCCATTTATTTAGGTCTTTCTTGCTTTCTTTTAGCAGTGGTTGGTAGTTTTTTGGGTATGGGTATTTTATATTCCATAGTAAATTTAATCCTAGATATTTGATTCATTTGGTTGCTATTGTAAATGGAATTTTTTTCTTGATTTCCTCCTCAGATTGCTCATTGCTTGCATATAGAATCACCTGATTTTTGCTTGTTGATCTTGTGTCCTGCCACTTTGCTGTACTCATTTATTAACTCTAGCAGCTTTACTGCACATTTATCAGTATTTTCTACATATAGGATAATGTCATCTTCAAACAGTGAGAGTTTTATTTCTTCCTTTCCAACTTGGATACCTTCTACTTCTTTTTCTTGCCTGACTGCCCTAGCTCAGACTTCCAGCACAATGTTGAATAATAATGATGGCAGTGGGCATCCTTCTGATTTTACAGGGAAAACTTTCAGTCTATCCCCATTGAGCATGATGTTAGCTGTGAGTTTTTCATGTATTCCCTTTATCATATTGAGGATGTTTCCTTCTATTCCTATCCTTTGAAGTGTTTCCATCAAGAATGATCATTGAAATTTGTCAAATGCCTTTTCTGCATCAATTGAGGTGATCATGTAATTTTTCTGCTTTGACTTATTGATGTGGTGTATTATATTAATTGATTTTCTTTTGTTGAGTCAGTCTTGCATACCTGAGATAAACCCCAATGGACCCTGGTATGTAATTATCCTAATGTGATGCTGGATTTGATTTGCAAGTATTTTGTTGAGGATTTTTGCAGCAATACTCATTAAAGAAATTACCCTACAATTTTCTTCACTTGTAGTATCTTTGCCTGGTTTTGGTATCAACGTGTTACTAGATTCATAAAATCAGTTGGGTGATTTTCCATCCTCTTCAATTGTTTGAAGTGTTTGAGCAGAATTGCTACAATTTCTTTCTTTAATAATTAACAGAATTCACATGTAAAGAGACCTGGTATTAGACTTTTATTTATGGCAAATTTTTCTACACTCAATCAATATTTTTACTTATGATCAGTTTGTTGATGTATTCTATTTTATCTAGATTCAAGGCTGGTTGTTCATGCTTATCTAGGAAGGTGCTTATTTCATCTAAGGTATCTAGTTTATTAGCATATATTTGTTCATAGTATCCTCTCATAAACATTTTTATTTCTACCCAGGAAAAGGTATGTTGGCTTTTCCATTTCTGATTTATTTTCATCCTTTCTCTTTTTTCTTTGTCAGTCTTGCTAAGGGTTCTTTGATTTTACTGATATTCTCAAAAAACAACTGCTGGTGTTATTGATTTTCTGCATTGTTTTCATGTACTCAGTTTCATTTATTTCTGTTCTATTTTTGTTCTTTTCTTCCATTTATTTGGGGGATTGTTTGCTTTTCTTTCTGTAGTTCCTCTAAGTGAGCAGTTAGTTCCTCAATTTTTGCCCTTTCTTCTTTTTTTAATATAAGCATTTAGGGCAATAAATTTCCCTCTCCACACTCCCTTTGCTGCTTTCTATAAATTTTGATAGGATGTGTTTGCATTTTCATTTGCCTTGAGATAATTTCTGATTTCTCTTGTAATTTCTTCCTTGACCCACTGGTTGTTTAAAAGTGTGATTTAGCCTCCATATGTTGGTGAAGTTCCCAGCTTTCTTCCTTTTACTGTTTTCCAACTTCATTCCATTATGATTTTTTAAAGTGCTTTGTAGAATTTCAATTTTTAAAATGTATTGAGACTTGATTTGTGACCCAAAATTAGGTTTATAGTGGAAAATGACCACCCGAGCACTTGAGAATATTGTCTATCCTGGTGTTGGGTGCAATGTTCTGCAAATGTCTGTTAAGTCCAGTTCATTTATTATATTATTCTAAATATTTGTTTCCTATTTATACTCTGCTTCAGTTTGTTAAAGCTGCCTGAATGCAATGTGCCAGAAGCAGAATGGCTTTTAAAAGGGAATTTATTAAGTTGAAAGTTTATAGTTCTAAGTTCATGAAAATGCCCAAATTAAGGCATTTAGATGGTAACCAACTAGAGGTTACCATCATTCAAGAAAGGCTAATGCCATCTGGAACACATCTGTCAGCTGGGAAGGCAAGTGGCTGGTGTCTGCTGGAGTCTCTGGCTTCTGAACACCTCTGTCAGCTCGGAAGGTGCATGCTGACATATGCTAGCTTTCTCTCCTGGATTTTTCAATGACTTCACTGGGGGCATTTCTTTAATCTCCAAAGATCCCTGGTTGTGTGGGCTTTGTTGGCCCTGAATTCCAAAATGGTACCATCTTAAAGGGCTACAGTAAGCAACCCCACCTTGAATGATGTGAAACACATTTCTATGGAAACCACCTAATCAAAAATTACCACCCACAATTGGGTGGGTCACATCTCCATGGAAATAATAAAACAAACTCTCACTCAGCACTACTGAATGAAGATTAAATAAAATGTTTTTTCTATCTAGATGTTCTATCTATTGATAAGAGTGTTGTATTCAAGTCTCCAACTATCACTATAGAAGTTTCTACTTCTCCCTTAAGTGATGTCAATGTTTATCTTATTTATTGTGGGACACCTCAGCTCAGTGCATAAATATTTATGATTCCTTTGTCTTCTTGATGGATTGGTCCTTTTATTAATACATAGTAATTCTTTGTCTTTTTTAATTGTATTAGACTTGAAGTCTAATTTGGATGATATTAGAATAACCACCCCTATTAATTTTTGTCTGTTGTTTGCAAAACTATATTTCTCCAACCTTTCATTTTCAACCTGATTTTGACCTTGGGCCTTAAGTGAGTCTCTTGTTGACACCATATAGATGGATCCTGTCAATTTTTAATCCATTTTGCCAATCTATGTCTTTTGATTATGAAGTTTAACCTATTAATATTTAATTTTATTACTGTAAAGGTAGTACTTTCTTCAACCATTTTTTATCTTATCTGTCACCTCATTCTTTCTCACTTTCTACCCTATTTTGTTACCCTAATGCTAATCTTCATTCCTACACTCTTCTACAAACCTCTCCCTTGTCTTTTCATTCTCTTTAATATTTCTTGTAGAGCAGGTAGTTTGTTCATAAATTCTCTCAGTGTCTGTTTATCTGTAAATATTTCAAAATCTCCCTCATTTTTAAAGGACAGTTTTACTAAGCATAGAATTCCTGATTGGCAGTTTTTCTTTTTCAGTATCTTAAATATATCATACCGCTTCCTTCTCACCTCCATGGTTTGGCTGTGAGATCAACACTTAGTATTGTAGCTTCCCTTGCATATGATAGATTGCTTTTCTCTTGCTGGTTTCAGAATTCTTTTTGACTTTGACATTTAACAATCTGAGTAGTGAGTGTTTGGAATAGGTCTATTTGGATATATTCTATTTGGGATATGCTTCAATTTTGGGTTGTAGTTTTATGTCTTTCATAAGAAAATGGAAATTTTCAATAATTATTGCCTCCATTGTTCTTTCTGCCCCTTTTCCCATCTTTTCTCCTTCAGGGACTCCCATAACGTATATAATCATGTGCTTCATGATGTCATTAATTTGTATGAGACCCTGCTCAAATTTTTCCATTATTTTCCTTATTTGTTCTTTTGTGGGTAGGGTTTTAGATGTTTGAATTAATTTACTAATCCTTTTCTCTGCCTTTTCAAATCTGCTGCTGTATGTTTTCATTGTGTTTTTCATCTCTTCTATGGTGACTTTCATTCCTATAAGATCTGCCAGCTCATTTTTCAAGCTTTTGGGTTCTTCTGTATGGACAGCTTATATATTCTTTATATCCTTCCTCTCCTTTGTCATATTTTCCTTCAACTCATTAATTTGATTCAGAAAATTTCTTTGAAGACCCTTAATTAGTTATTTCAACTCTGTATCTCAGTTGAGGTGTTAGTTTGCTCCTTGATTTGGCCATAATTTTGTTCTTCCTGATTTGAGTGATGATTTTTGGCTGTTGTTTAGCATCTGATTTTTTTACTCAGTTTATTCTGGAGGTTGTTTTCTCTCTTTTGCCTATGGTTTTCTTGTGCATTTTTTCTCTAATTGCTCATCTTTCTCACAAGCCAATTGTCAGATTGGCTCTGTCCCCCAGTATCCCCCAAAACTGGGCTTCCACCTCAGGCTGCCTCAGAGATATTGGGTAGGCACTGTGCACAATAGCTCTGTTTTTTCACCTGCCCACAAGAGCTTTGTTTGTTTTAGGGTTCTGTATTAACAATTGCATCATCCATATCTCTCAGCCAAAACAGATGTAGGTTTCTTTTAAGGGGATCTATACCAGATTCAGTGGTCCTGAGAGAGATTCTGTAAAGTCTCTGAAAATCCTTTCAATTTTCTCACACTTTCCTGTCTGCCTAGAAGTGGGTGCTGTTCAGTAATTTAATTGTCCTCAGAAAATGTTTACCCTTTTGTGTCCAGGCTGTATCTGACTGAGCAGATTTGAAACCATGTGGTTCCTGTGCCCTTACTTTGCCAAGGAAACTTTGACTCAATGTGGGGCTATGTCACTGTGCTGCTTTGAAACTATTATGTATCCCAGAAAAGCCTGTCCTCTTAATCTTAATCCAATCTTGATGGGGCAGACCTATTGTTTTGGTGGGCCTTTTTAACTAGGTTGTTTCCATGGATACAACCTGCCCATTTGACTGGATGAAGATGTGACCCCAACCATTCAGGATGGGCCTTAAGCATTTTAGTGGAGCTTTGTATACTTGTATAAGGAGAATAAAAGGCATAAAACATAAAGAGACCCCAGAGCCAACACGGAGAGCAGAGATGAAACCAGGCCCAGTTGTTTGGAGATGCTAAGAAATTAAATCCAGAGTTTGCCCTGAAGAAGCTAAGAACAGATTCATAGATGTTTGGAGATGCTGATGAGCCATTCAAAACCAGAAGCTGGAAGAGAAGGACAGCGGACATTACCATGTGCCTTGTCATATACTAGAGAACCCTGGACTTGATTGGCCTATCCTTTTTTGTGTATGTGCCTTAGTTTTGACATTTTCATGGCCTTAGAATTGTAACTTATAACTTAATAAATCCCCTTTATAAAAGCCAATCCTTTTCTAGTATATTTTATTCTGACAACGTTAGTGAACCAAAAGAATTCCCCAATTTATTTGTGAAAGAGGACTCCCCCAGCTCTCCTGTCTCCCAGGCAAGGGTCAAGCTGCCGACAAAATTTCCCTGAGGAGTTGGAAAGGGCATTTTGACCCAGGACTGGAAACACAGACTCTGCCATGTTTACTCAGATTTTTGCCCCTCACTATCCTGGGTCTTGAAATGTCCTCTATCGCCCAGGTCTCCAAATAATGGGTCTCTGTCTCATTTTGCTGAGAGGTTTTATAGTCTGTGTCCCTGATCAAAGATGAGAAGGGCTATTTCTGTACCCTTCCCATTCTGAGAATGAGTGAGGAGAAGGTGAAAAAAACAGCCAGTTTGAGATAGACTTTTCCTTTCAAATTTTTTTCTTTTTTGGCTCAGGAATTGTAAGGTCCTTCTCCAATCTACATCTCCATCCAGAGTTCCCAATAATTCAAAATTGTCTTTTTTTCTCATTGAATCTCTCTGGGGAGAGACTTTCAGTAGCTGTTTATGTTACCATAGTGATCATGTCACCCCATAAAAGTGTTAATTCTTGAATAATAATTTTTGGTTTTCTTGTTGAAAATATTCTGTGTTTTCAAAGCAGGAATTCATATAATTTTTCACTGAAAATTAATCAGATGTTGTTGAAAAAACTAACTCTGATTATAAATTTGGGAAGTAATTCACATGGAACATTATCACTTCTGTTAAGTTAGAAAAACACTTTTTAAAACATATATTTTGGTGTGCACAGGTTGTTCAGTGGTAGAAGGCTCACCTTCCATGTGGGATACTTGGGTTTGACTTCCAGGCCATGCACCCTGCCCCCCCAAAAAAACATATATGTTATTCCTTCTCACAAATTTATACTTATATTTTTAGTAGTATTTGAAAATGAAATAGTCACCAACTTATTCAAAGTGTTCTTGAGTTCACAAGTAGATATTTTTAACTGTCCTGTTTATTTTCTCCATTGAGAATTATGCTTAACCTTTTATTTAACCTAATATATTTTTATAAAGATAGGTATTTGTAGACTAATATTTTGTTTCTCCAAGGGGATACAAGGTAGCAGGGAGTAGAATATTGTCTTCTTATCCTTATTCAAATTAATTTAATATTTTCTGAATGTGAAAAATTAAATACCTTTACAAACATATGCAAGTTTGTTTTATTTTGCTTTGATTTTATCTTTAGTACATAACTTTCAATTGACATGTTTTTATCAGCCCTTTTGATTTAGTCCTATATAAATGTGAATAACTATGGTGAAGAGTTTGAAAAG